>JAPDRQ010000046.1:0-159189 GCA_030247915.1 Neophaeococcomyces mojaviensis
CCAATTCATCCCATCCGCCTTCCGGCGCCGGAACGTCAAATGCTGAAGAGTTGCGCTCCAAAGGCATCTGAAAAAGAGCTTGTGTCTCAACGGGGTTGGCGATGCGCTTAATTGGTGAGTGTGGCAGAGACGAGCCTTTGCTCTCGTACCTCTGTCCGATATCGTCAATTCCTTCATTTTCTTTCGTTGGTGACAGCCGTCGAAGTGGTGTTAGAGGTCGTCTTTGCATGGACTGTTGCTGGATGTCTGACGCTGAAATGGGGTCTTCGTCCTCCTCATCACCTTCACCTTCGGTATTACTATCGTCTGGAATGTCCCACAACTGACTTCTCTCAGGAGCTATGTCAAATGCCATGAATTCTGAGCCTGTATCCGAAGGAGCATGATTAGACTGCAAATCAAACTCTTTGTTGGGATCTTCACCAAGTAGGTCAATGCGGTCGCCGATACTTCGAGCAGGTGACGACTGTGGCAGCTCAATTTCTGGTTGTTGTTCGTGAGGCATAGCACTATTCGACAATACTATGCCTGCAATCTGTCCCTGGTTTGCTGAGTTGTGACAATCCGATTTTTGCGATGTCGACTGTGATGTTGCAGAACTTTTAGGGATTCGCTGACCTGATTCGGGTGGCTCCTGTGAGGTGGGGAGCTGGAATGTTGGCTTAGAGGCGGTCTTGATAAGAATAGTATCATCTGCAATCCTATTAGGTTGTGAGAACGAAACAGCCGGTTGTGGTGGCATGACAGGGGATGTGGCTGGTCTCTGTGTTTGTAGATCTGTGCCAGCAAGCTTGTTGATCTGGTCAGCGTTCCATGGAGGAGCCGAGGATGTTGCCGAGGACTTGTCTGAAGAATCTGGAGCAGTTGCACTGTCATTTAGTGAATTGTCATTATAATTGCCGGGTGAATGCGAGTACTGGCTTGACAAAACCTGCGAATCCAAGGTCCTACCAAACAGCTTCTTCTTTGGTGATATTTGTGATGGCTGCACGTTTTGAGATGGCTGTGTTGCGGACTCGGTAGTGGTACTTTGCTGGCTGGTTCTTTTTCTACCTTCATTAGCCTGAATGACTTCGCGTTGCGTCGTAGGGGACAAAGGCACGAAGAGTGGTGACGGATCTCTAAGGACAGACGGAATATGATGGTCTTGTTCCGGGCCGTCTCCTGTACGTTCTTCACTAACGCTTGAACTGGGGCTCATTTCGATTCGTTTGGTTTCCGCTCGGGCTCTTGCAAGCTCTCTTATCTGCTGTTTGTCTTCTGATGAGCGAGCATCCAACATCAACTCCGTTTTGATCTTGGGTGTCGCTGATCTCTCTTCTCTTTCCAGAACGTTTTCGATAAAATGCCGAAGTGCTTCTTGATTTGCTAAGCGGTTGCGTTGCATATATACGGGCAGAATCAAGGTGTCGTAGAATTTTCTCCACTCTTCAGGCGTATGAGTCGGCTCGGAGTCAAAGTTGCTGGCAACTCGGCCCCATGCTCCATCAAGGTTCTCTGGCTTAGTGTTGCAGACATCGGGCACAGCTATGTACATGCTCCTGGCTTGTTCTATGGTGAATCCTAGAGCCAAGATTCTTTGTTTGAGTGGGCGATTGATTGGGTGATTGAGTGGAAGAGTTTGCCTAAGACCACGAATCCTAGTTGTCTCTGCTTCCTCTGGATCAGGGCCTAGACTTGCGTTGGATTCTGCACCGGGTTCCTGCCCTGGAAGAATTGACGATTGTCCTCGACCAGTGTTGTTTTCCTGGACTCCTTGCAGTTCGGTTTCTGCACGCGGTTCTCGTTCGATACGTAGCAGTCGCTTGTCTTCAGTCCCTGTCCCTGGATGTAGTAGCGGGGCGTTGATTGACTGCACAGGGCGCGAAACTGACACACCATGATGAGTCCCGTCGTAGGCGGCAGTCCCATTCAAGCGTCGTCTCTTGGGCGAACGTTGCGGGCCACGCTCTTCCTGTTCTTGCTGATGTGCATCCAACGCTGGGCGTGTGGTGAGGGTGCGCACCTGGT
Organism: Neophaeococcomyces mojaviensis; assembly: GCA_030247915.1. Classification (NCBI taxonomy): domain Eukaryota; kingdom Fungi; phylum Ascomycota; class Eurotiomycetes; order Chaetothyriales; genus Neophaeococcomyces; species Neophaeococcomyces mojaviensis. The sequence continues at coordinate 2,011 of JAPDRQ010000046.1, forward strand.
ATTGTACGATGTCGATGAACCTGCTGCGCCAACTCTGATAGGTGTGGTGAGGATACTTCTCCTCGATCTGCTTGTATATTGCATTGCCTTTCCACTTCCCGCCAGCATCACGGAATGGTACGACGCAGTTGTAGAGAATTTGATCATCTGCTTCGGTAAAGGCAGTCTTCGTTCGCTTGCCCGCATACGTCACGCTTCCCACCGGCCTTTGCGCACGCGATTGTATCCCGACTCGGTGTTGCTCGGGATCTTCGAGGGTACCTTTTCTAATAGAGTCTTCGACAAATTTGTATGAGAAATAGCCATCACCCAGTGGGAGGACCTTTCTCGCATGATCAACTAGGCACATATCTGCCTGCTTTTCGAGAGGAACAATGTCGGCGCCATTCCGGCGCATGTTGTCTATGAACCATGATCTCTGAGGAATCTGGTGAGCAACCCAAAACTTGATGCCAGAGAATAAGCGACCCGAGGCAGGCGTGTTTGCTGTGGACGCCTCAGCCATGCTTGAACCGGTCGCGACGCGGCATGAATGTGCAGTAGTATGCTACACTCGGAATGTTCGCGCTTCAGCTCTGGTAGCTATGTTAATTATATCGTATAAACAGACGGGTAGAGGCCGGTGAGGTCACCCGTCACGAAAACACGTGCGTTTGAGTGGGAGCTGACAGAGAATGTCAAGGACGGAATTTGTTGCGGTTCCTGGCAAACAATCCCACAGTCCCGCACGCTGCACAAATGGCGTGTTCAACTACCGCGGTGCGGTCAAATTGCCTAACCCAGACAGCGCAGTTTGGCGGGCTCATGAGTCCCTGATCGTCACTGGAGAACTTACGATTTACTGCCGGCTCATTGGCAGAGGCACCCGACCGGCTTCCCCACCTCACAACTCACTTCGCCGACACTTTTCGACTTTATCAACACTGTCCTCTTCCGTGGCCGCACACTTCCGACTCCCACTTCGCCTGCCTGTTTTTTTTTTTCACTACCGCCAGAGTTGGAGTTGACGACAAGCCGAACAGCACTTTGTCTCTTTTTTTCTAGCTGTTCTTGCGACTCTTAGATCTACAGCGAGCTGCGCACAATTGAACACTGACCTCAACATGTCTCAAGAATTAACCTTCAAGGAGGTTGCGGCCCACAACAGCAAGAAAGACCTTTACTTGATCATTCATGATAAGGTCTACAACGTCTCATCCTTCGTAGACGAGCATCCGTACGTTCAACGTCCCCACGTAGCCTCTCTACACCGCTGCAGAAGCAGCATCTGACCTATTCCCACTTGCTAACATACTGCTGCAGAGGTGGTGAAGAAGTCCTCCTCGATGTTGGTGGCCAAGACGCTACCGAAGCCTTTGAAGATGTCGGCCACTCTGACGAAGCCCGAGAAATCCTCGAGGGGCTGAAAGCTGGTACATTGAAAAGAGTTGACGGCGACCCAGCCCCAAAGACCGCTGCCACTGATAAGATCTCCGCTGGTCCGGGTGGTAAATCGGACAGTGGTGCCGGCTTCGGTATCGGCCTATATGCTGTCATTCTGGTCGGCGGTCTTGCCGCATATTTGGCCTACTCTTTTATGCAATCCAAGGACAAATAATCACGTGCACGCCACACGAGATACGAGGTACGACATGCGCAGCGACTGATAGGATCTTGCGGGGAAGTGCCCGAGCACCACCGGACGCTTGCCTGTCCATATACAAACAATTTTATAGATCAGCCATTACCACGGAGTTCGGAAGATGTCAAGGCAAAATGCATTGCTTTTAATGTGCTTGCATTTCTGGCGGCAAGCTTTTTACGGACATATTGCGGAGGTTTCGAAGACTTACCTGTCAACCAGTGGTAGATAGAGTCAGCCAATTCCCATATATTCCATACCAACAGTCCTCATGCGCTCCCTCTCATCAAATGAACTAATAATCATAATACAAATCAGCAATGGGTTGGACGTGGGGTCGATCTGCGTTGCGCTACTTAGGATCACAAGTCCTTGTCGTTGAGATAGCAAAAGCGAAAACTGTCGAGAAGCCTCGCCAAACCCTTTTCAGCTCTTATACAAGACACCTGCCTCAAGCGTATAGTAAAGTTAACGTCATTAAGGATATTCCACGTACGTCCTTTTTAGTTCTTAAGCTTGCCTCTAACGATTATATAGCACTCAGTAGCACTATATTGAGGTAAGCATATATGGAAGGGTGCATTGAGTGGCTCCCTAACGCATGTAATATCCATACTGTATACGAAGATAGCTCAGCCTCGATCAGCAGTGTACAGCGGCTGATATTCCCAGCACCAAAATCCTCAAACGATGAAATCCAACCAGCTGTCTCGGCCATTCGTGACTGACGAAGAAGAATTCTCATTCATCCTAACACACCGTTCCCTGCCCAGCGAGCAAGAACAAAATCAGCCTACTCTATTTACCCCCAGGGGAACACACCCAGGTGCATCACAGACGTTTTACATGCCTTCTCATCCAGCCTGGCCCCTAACTACATTGCGCTACCCTGTATCTACTACAGAGAAACAGCAGAAACCATTAGCGATAGCGGATGCGTGTGAAAAATGCGCCAAAGCCGTGCGTCTTTGAACCTCCACACTCATCTTGCTGCAACACAGCGGGGATTGGACTTTCCGGCTTGGCTCGGTAACACTACTCAAGGGAGGCATTTGCTCCCACGACCTTCTTGTATCGAATTGCAAGGAAAACATCGCGGCTGCTGCCATTCGTTGCTGGGTCACTCGCTCACTAGGATGAGGTATATACACTGGGTGCGTACCTCCTATATTTTGTGTATGGCGGTAGTAGTCGCCAGCATGTGCCGTGACGGCATTTATACCAGGAGCAAGAAAGATAGATGAAACAGTTTTCAGCACGCCTCAAGTCTAGGTAATTACCGAAGCTACACAATTACATACCAAATATGTGTATATGTCTATCCACATACTTCTTAATGCTATTTAATCCCGTACCATGCACTGCGGCCGCTTTACGGCACGCTCACAGTTTAGTCGTGTCTCATCACCACCACACATTTCTATATTTGCCATGTAGGATCTGCTGGGATCGCACATTCTCCAGAAGAGCATATGGTTTGCGCGAAACATCAGTTCCTGGTCCCGGGCTGTCAATCACCTACCCTTCTTACTCCCTTTTCCACCTCTCGCACCACTCCCTCCTTTTGCCTTACCTCCTCCAGCAGACGCACTCTGTCCCGCCAACCCTCCACCTTGCATAATGCGCAAACCTTTAACAGGCACAACACCAACAATCTCCTCTACTCGCCAACTCTTCATAAGCTCGATCTCCTGTGCCCACACCCGCTCTTTGTCTTTGTTCGTTTCATCAACCACCTTGGATCCTCTGCTTGCTAAACCAGTCCACGTCCCTACAATTTCTTTGATAGCTTTACCTTTTTTCACATTTCCAGGTTGAAGCTTGACTTTATACTTACATCGGCCAAGAGCGGTCCAGGGCGCTACCACAGGGACTGCTGCGATGAGTTCGTCGCCTGGTTCGGGAAATGGGACTAGGAGGTCGAGGTTCATATGTTCTCTCCGCTCCTGTTCAGCACGTTCCGCAGCATCGCCACCTTCATCTTCGTCGTCATCTATAGCTTCGATGGTATCGCCCTTAGCCCGTTGGCGTTCCAGTCGTTCTTGGCGAGCTTTTTCGGCATCGGCCGCTTTTTGGTGTTGTGCTTTGCGGCGTTCCTTGTCGGCGGCGACTTTTGTTTCACGTGCTGCTTTGGCTTCGTCTTCGGCAGCTTTGCGCTGTTGAGCCTTCGTTGAGCCGAGAAGTTCCATTGCTAGTGCTTTGTCTTCTTCGTCTTGAAGGGCGTATTTGGCAGCACGACGTTTAGCAGCTTTGGTGTTAGCGCCACGCTTAGGAGGAGCTTGCTTGGGCTTGTTGCTCGGTTGGGTCGAAGGTGTTGAGGTGCGAGGTGTAGATACGTTTGTTGATTGCGGTTGTGAGGTATTGGTGGTTTCAGGTGTGGTATTGCCTGCCTCGTCTTCCTCGTCTTCGTCATCTTCATCCTCATCCTCTTCTTCTTCGTCCTCTTCCCTTTGTGATACGCCTGCTGAGATCCGTGGTTGTTTTGTATCAAGATCCGATTGCTGTACTTCCTTCTGGTCAATCTCAACTGTTTGTTCAAGGGTCTCATCAGTTGATCTATGTTCCTCGTGTTGTCTACGATTGTGAAATTGTAACGGATTTACCCTTGGCTCCTGTTCATCTTCTGTGCGATCTTGCTCCTCATCGTCGTCTTCATCCTCCCGACTGGCGGCTGTGTTGTCTTCTTCGATCTCCTCTTCGGCCGCGCTACCTGCATCCTCAATATCCGGCACTACATCTTGCTCATTGTTTTCCTGCTCTTGCTCATCGTCTTCGATTGTAAGGCCCCTGACATCCGCGTCCAAAGCTTCTGCTTCGCCACTTAGCATACTCTCTGTCCTCATCAATCTATGTTTCCCATGGTTCGCTCTTGACTCTTCACTGATGAGCCAATAGCACGCGAATCCCAGAAGCAGTTGACTAGGAGGCAGAAAATTCTTTTGACCACGGATCATGAATCCGCCAGTAGTTAAATACTCCCCAGTTGGCGCAGTCTTGCTCACCTGGTCCGCATTGACCCACCACGCTGCCATGACGGCCTTCGAGTCCCAAGCGGAGCTCGAGCACACAGACAAAGCACCAGCTTGAGACAGTGTTGAAGGTGGAATAGGGGCATCTGGCGTTGTCGGACTATTCTTAACAATGACGCTCGATGCACCGTGCAGGTCAGCGTGGACGTAGACATCGCCCTTCTTCAGGTACCGACGATACAACAGCTCGTTCTGCTGCGCATCTTTTCCACCCAACACAAGATAGCCATCGGAGGAAATGAAGTACAAGAACTTCTCGAACCAGAATTGTTTCCTGGCTGGCCGAAGAGTAGCCTTTTCCTGTTTCAGCGATTTCTTGAGGTCGGCTTCCGTCTTCTTCTGCATGGACTTGAGGGCTTTCTCCGACGCTGCGACCGTCTTGTTTTCCTTGTTTGCTGCTGTTTTCTTCTGGTCGTAATACTGGCGTGCATTTGCCCAGGGGGACAAGGCAAGATCAATGTCGATTGCTAGGCGCTTCTCGGTTGTCGTTGGTTTTTGTGGTTTTGACTCGTCATCCGACTCCACCTCTTCATCGGTTACATCGGCATCCTCCTTATCACTGTCATCTTCGACGCCTGGCTCATCAAGCAACAGTGTCACCGTGTTCTCATACAGTTTGAGTGGGAGCTTGATCATCTGAGCGACGGGATTGTTCCTCTTCTGCTCGTTCTCGATCAGCCTCCCGATGTCAACCCAGTCCATACCTTGAGCGATCAAACCGTTCACGGCTGCCACGGCCTCTTCGACTCGGTGTGTGTTCGCCTCAATGGCTCCTGCCTTTCGGATATGCATCTCTTGGACCTGTTGTAAACCAGCCAGTCTCTTCTCGTGCTCATGCTTAGCGGTCTCGAGCTTCTTCTTTGCCGCCTCTTCTCGTTCTGTCAGACGTGATTCGAGCTTCTGGGATTCAAGGGAGGAGTAAAACTCGTCAACTGTCTTGTTGAAGCCATCCAATTCGAGGACTCGCGTGTTGGGTTTGTCTATGACTTGTGCAGGTTTGAAGGGATGGAAGTCGTCATAGAGCAGGTTTTCTGGCGCCTGTTCGGTGTTGTCTGTTGACTGGGTATGGTCTGCAGGAGACTTGACCTTTGCTATTATGTAACCTTTACGCTGACCTGGCTGATCGAAGCTTCGGAATATTTCTCCTGCCTTGAGCATGGCTTCCTCAACCCTCTGCAGCGTCTCCGGCTTTGCAAGTACATCTTGGAGTTTCGTGGCAGGATCCAAGCCCGTTTCGGTGAACACATGCTCGAGCAGATGCGGTGGGAACTCGGGAAATCCAATGCTTAGAGCCCTCCTCAAATCATCACCTGCCTTGTGTCTCTTCGCCTTCTTCCCACCAACATCCTGTGCGTCTTTGAATTTCGCGGCTTGCTTCTCCAAGGACTCTTTTATCCTTTCTTGTCCGACCGGCGGTATACCGTGGAAGTTCTGTTTGGCATCCAGCACGTATTTTCCTCCCAGCTTGACGTCGACGTCCTCATCTCCTTCGCTGACTTGACGCAATAGAGTGAGGACGTTGAGTCCGGCATCGGTGAGGACAATGTTTCCTGCGGCGAAAAACTCTAGAAAGAGTCGGTATTGGCCGTCGCTGAAAGTGATCTCGATGACCCGATCAGTGCCGATCTGTGAGACGCCTGTTATCCTTCGTGACTTGAGATACTTTCGCAGACGAGAAACGAATTGAGATGGGGCAGAGGCTGCTGTGCGTGTGAAAGAGGTGAGGTGGCATCGGAAGCCAGAATCGACGAGGAGTTGTGCTTTGGCGCCTGGCTTAGCACATTTGAAAAGAAAAATGCGAGAGGAAAGATCGTAGATGTTCGAGATGCGGAGCGTTACGAGGGACTGATTTAGTTCGTGGGCGATGACCTAGAAAGCATGAGCAGGATGCGTGAAGTTGTTTGGCGGCCGTACCTTGACATCCAAGGAGGAAAAGCGCTGCTTCATACTGCCAACCGTGAGCGCCGCTGCATACAAAAGCAAGTGTACTGAACATGAGTGAATTGCAAGGTGAGCATGGGTGGCATGTGAGTGTGCAAAAGAAATTGGTGATTGGATGACGTCGCTTCGAGTGTGCAGCAGCCAAATCGAGGGGCCAAACAGTCGGCCGTTTTCTCTGCATGCTCTCCCGGCCGACTCTTGCTATGCCATCTGCTGTGCTTTTCAAACGACTTCTAAATGCCTAGGAGAACGCCGTTCGCCCGTCCACCATCACTGTTCGTAAATCGTCAAACAGAAACTCTATCCCCATCACGTTCGTCCTACAGATTCCGTCGCACAAACTCAATACCCTGCTTCTTGCCAAATTCCCACAGATTTTGTATGCCTTGTTCACTCAAGTCAATGTTCTTCATGTTCGGCGCATCTGCTGCTGGTGCTTTTGACACCCTTGAGGCCACAATGACCGGATCAGTCTCGAGCACGATACCATCATCCAGAATTTCGTCGATGGCGAGGGTGACAAGGTCGTAGTTGTCGTGTATCGTTCGCTTGTCTGTGGAGTTTCTGTAATTGTGTCAGCACAACCCACACACCTCTCTCGCGTGTTGTGTGGAAGCATACTTCAGCAACAAGCTCAAACTATCCCTCAAGGCCAGGATCACATTGTAGAGCAGAATCTCATTCTCTTCTGGCCCCCCTACCACGTAGAGCATCACGTCGCTTTCCTGCTTAAACACAATGACCTTGTTGTCGTAGAGAATCACGTCCGACGTCTGTTTTGCCGTCTTCTCGAGTAGTCCTTTTTCAAATGCTTTCTGCTCCTTTACTGTTTTGTATGGCTGCGCAGGCGGCAGGTGTGTGGTAGATGTGTGCGGTGCTTCATAGTATTTGGCGAATATCCTTGACGAGTCTGAAGAGCCGTCTGCCGCAAGGATGAGCACTGCTTGCACGCTGTACAGCGACATGTTCGGTGCCATATTGAATAGACGCGCTTGAAATCTTGACTTTACTTGGCCGTCACAGAATTGAAAAACGCCTGTGATACGTATGTGAATAGACCGAGCTTGGATGGGCGGCCAAACTGAATCTACAGTGGCATCGATTGTTTCGTGGTTGGCCTACTGGTTATGGATTACGGTTGCTCGAAAATGAATCCAGGTGCATGCCCCGGCACGTGCTTGGCATCCTACTTTCGATTAAACTAACATCGTTTAGAATGTGACAGCCTTCAGCACTCACAACGACACGGTGGTCAGATTGGGATTCCTTCATGATACTTGTGCTGGAATGGTCTGAACCAAACCTCGATGTTGACTTTAACGCAATAACAGGCTTGTCCCGATACTGGCAGGTAGAGCAATATAATATTTGCACCGCACTTGCCCTTCCCCTCACCGTAGTGCCACTGCTTTTAGCCAGTGTGGTAATTCAGGGGCTCTATAAGCGGTTTGCATCGTCTACTTCGGTTCATTCTCGGCTGATGTTTCTTGAGACACCCTGTCGATTATAGTAGGTCTTCGATTTCCTGGCGCTTTTACATGAGCTAATGACTTGTCGGCGCCATATCCAAACACCAAGGCGTGAATTTTGAGTTGTGTTGCGAGCCAGACAGTGTTACGACCCAGAGACACGTTCCTTTAATCGCAGGCCCCTCAGACGAGCCCTACTCACCATCCGGACTTAGGAGTAACCAGATCTAAGATAGAGTTGTGGACAATCAATTAGATGTTAGAACCCAGCCCAAGCACTTACTCGCGAAATTTTGTTACATTTACTTCAATACACCCTTCCAAAACCTCTATACAACGATCACTTAACCTCACAACTTAAGCAGCAATATCAGCATCAAACATACCCCTTCGTGAAAATCGAGAGCTTTTTAAGCTCGCTGATGAGCCGATCAATATCACTACCAACAGCTTAATTCGGCTTCGTCGTAAGCACGGACGAGTGCTTCCTAAAACAATTCAAAGCCATAAGAAACAAAAAAAATGGTCGAGTTCTTAGAGAAGCAACCGCACACAAAGTATTTCGACGAGAATCAGGCACCAGTACGCTCCCATCCACTGGTCGCGGAACAATAGCATAGCATCCAAGCTTTCAAGTTCACTAACGCTGAAGGCAAACAATAAAGCATAGTAAGGCCGGTACGGCCAAGGAAAGCAAGAACTACCAGTTTAAAGACATCGAGTACCGTCTGGTGCATAACAAACCAGCCAAATGTCGACTTGTGGCGCAGCTTGCTGATGAGGGCGATCCAATCAATCATTCGACTAAGGCCTGGTCAGAAACGAATGAGTTTGTTGACATGGGCAATATAGTTGTCGAAAATCTTTCAGACGATGGACGAGGGAAATTCCGCCGGACGTGATCAACTGAGGATTATCTACGACCCTGCTCCAAGGTGTATGGATGGTGTTGACGTTAGCGGTGGATCCTTTGATTAAGGTGCGGACGGTTATCTGTCTAGTAAGTGGAAGGATAAGAAAGGAGCATCTGGATAAGGAGCTTCATCAAAGTGGTTAAATAGATCAATGACTTGCATGTGTATGAGCTCCAGTTTGCGAGTCCGGAATACTCCAGGGCATCGCTAGATAGTCCCGCAAGTAGCATAGTCGAATCGCTAGTTGTGGTCTTTGCTTCGGTGACGGAAACCTCTTATCACGAGGAAGTACTTAGACTTGAGAGGTGCATGAAATACACGGCCAGGAAACGACATGTGGTTCGAGAAAGGAGGAAGAGTGAATCTCATATTCAAATCAAGCTGTATGTCCCCCACCAGTCTTGCTTTTTATAAACGTCGAGCAAGGCATGATCCTCTGCTGATCCTTAGGCTGGTCGTAAAATTCGTAGTAGAACAGTGCTTTGTACTTCTTTTTGCTCAGCGTAGTTCAAGTGGTTAACACCACCGCCGGTGACATAGTACTGCAAGAACCCATGGTTCCTGTGCTCTCCAAGGACAGCAACTCTTGTGTAACCCGCAAGGAGACAGATTTTGTCACCAATTTAAATACCAGCACATGCAATGCCTAGAATTCCTCGGTGGAGGATAAACACACGTCGCGGTTGACTTGTTCCTTTGGATACCAACTCCTTCACTTCATTTACCTAGTATGGTATGCCCTAATGCGCGAGATATACTCCAATACACACAAACGAATATATGCTAAACGCGCAGAATAAATGAGAAAAGAGATCGTAACCCCTACCTGCATATGCACCTTCAATATTACCGCACAGCTCGCATTCCAGACATAGCGTCCCTGAGTTCTTATTCGTAAAACCATGAAGAGCATAGCTCATCCCTTTCGTATATCAGTTCCATCAAACGAATCTGCTGACTCCTTTCCTGCGGGTCCTCCTAGTTGATGCAGAGAGCATCGAGCCAGAGCATAGCGCCATCACCTATTTGCCTGCAAAGTTGTTGCAAAGCTTCTCCCAGATTTACAGTGACAGGCCTAGTGGTGCCATTCACTACAACATCTCTTACGATCTTCTCGTCACCCCAGCAGTAGGAAGCGCGGCATAGCGAGGCGGGTTATTAACGAGGCTGAATGTTCGCATCGTGCACTCGACCATCGATGAGGTGCTTTCAGGCGAAAGGGCCAGCATACGGACTTCAGAAGTCCCAACATCAAGAGTTTCATACAGTGAAGATATAGTAGCTATACCTCCGAGAAATGTCCTACCTATAGTGAAAGGATGGAGGAGGCTGCATATTTGCGCAGACCGGGCAAGAACATTTTATATGGCATGCAGCTAACATGAAACGACTTGCGCAGCGCATGAGCCCATTTTTGGAGCCTGCCATGCTTGTGATGGTTTGGCTAATGCACTTCAGTGACGGGCGGGTGTCAACCTTGCCATTGCAATGAGATCTACAAAGCACGCTTCACTCTCACACTAGCTTTCTACTAAGATGTCTGTACCAGAAGTGTTCACGCTAGTAGAGTGGCTAGCCAGATTGGAAGAAAAGCGAGGTCGATGCAGGTGGTCCATTGCTTGGCACGAACAAGTGGTCGCCTTTGATAACGACAAGAAGCTGAAGGCAAGCACGATCAGACGCAGCAATGTTCTGCTCTGTATCTGATATGTTTCTCTCACTATCTTCTCACTTGTTGCTCGCTGTAATTCATTTTTTTGGCCTGCACGGCTACTTCTGCAAACTTCCCGACTTGATCAATACCTCTGCACATAATGCCCAGCATCATAACCCGTTTGATAGGGCTGATGGGTTTGATGGGTCTGATATGTCGGCCTTTGATATACATCATGATTGTCCCGGAATCCATCCATCCTTGCAGTGCCCATATCCCCATGCTGATCCCTAGGGTCAAAGTCATTCAGCATGACGTCCTGCGACTGACTCGTGTTCGATCCCTGCCCTGGCCTCCACCCCGGTTGCTCATCCCGGTATTGATACCGCTCATTCGCATCCCCGCCCATATACGGCGCATCGTGAACACTGTTCCCGCTGAGACTGTTCGCATGCGTCGAATCATACGGCTCCAACTTCAATTCACTCTCGTTCATCTTAGCGTACTTTCCACTCCTCGTCTGCGCCCTCCTCGCTCTGACATCGAGCACAACCATAGCGACCTGGGCGAGCGTTCCGAACACAACAAATGAAAACAGCGCTTTGTATTCATTGCAAATCATGACACCATCATTGGAAGCCCAATTCGCAATTGAGCACGAGTGCGCTAACGTGCCATAGATATTGTAGGTGAAGAGCCCAGCGCTGACGATCCAGAGGAGTAAGAGTGGGATGTTAAGAATTAGATTGAAGATGGGAGAGAGCCGGAGGCAGCAGTGGATCAAGGAGGTAAGGATGAGGCATAAGAGCGTGAGGATTGATGCTAGGAGAACCTGATGTTACACTTAGCAGGATATCAAGACCAGGCTGTTGTGCGTCTTACAATCAGAAATGTCCAAGGGATATTGTAGCCTTCATTTTTCAATTCGATGCAGAAGAATACCAGTATTCCCGTGACTATGATCGACGATATCGCCGATATTGCTCGAACACCATGGAAGGACAACGGAGTATAATATGAAGGTTTCGACCTTATTTTTGTCGATGTTGTCGGCTGCGACATGTTGTCGACCCTTTAGGATGGTTTAGCCTTGCACGACTTTGTTGAGTCGGTTCGGCGAGGATGATATCCACCAACTTAAGAGAATCAAGGAATGGGCCGCTCGTGAGGATGCAACTGTATCGCTGTCGAGATTTGTTTAAAAGAGTGACTGAGATTATCGAAGGAGGAACAAAGATGCTCAACAGAGCCTCTTAGGCGTTAACCTGCAACTGCACGATTGAGGCGAAGCCAGTGAGAGGCGTTGCGCAAATCCTTGGCTGCGACATGTCCAACGACAGATGTGAGACCAAAATTAGCCACCAATCCTGTTCGGTCTTTAACCCGTTCCTGTCGATCTTGGAGATTGCAATGCATTGCGTGTTTATGTGGAGTAAAAGCCAGATATCTTAAGCAAAGGACTTCTAAGCTTCTGATCACTGCCATGATGAAGGAGTTACGGGCCATAATAATACGTCAGCAAGGCCGAGCCTATAACCCCACTAACCAACGACACTCTGCAGAGGCTCATTCAAGGAGCAAATCGATTTTTAGATATTCGTCATTGACTGTCATATTGTCTTCTAATCCTGTGCGTGCACACGGCCTTCCGCCTCTGCTCTCTGTATCTCATAGTGGCTCAAAATCTAGGATGCACGCTCTTTCGATCTCTTCGCAGAAACATTGATTTTCCGTCCACAGAAAACCACGGAGCGTTATCCCTCAAGTATTTTTTTCTTGCCCGTGCTGAATACTATCTCAGTGGACTCTCTTTGACGAGCGCCGATCCAGGTGTAAGAGTCCCCATAGAAGTACTATTTACACCACTCCTGTACCCCGGACTAGAGAAGATAGATCTAGCAGGCGTAGCCGGTACTCCATTCATTCCTATCTCAGGAGTATTTCTTCCGCTTGGCACAGCGCTTCCCGTGAGCATACCATCTCCGAAATTGACGCCCGAGCTTTTGCTTGGTGGCTTCCAGCCAAACCGACTACCTTTGCGATAGATATCTTCGATCATCTGTTCTGCTATACCTGCATCCTCGTATTCTTGAAACTTGCGCCAGAGGCGGAGTGCCATGCGCGCGTCTTCAATACTGTCGTGACCATCACTTGGTCCGTCTTCTGGTGAATCTTCCTGGATATATTCCTTGAAGACTGCCCATGCGAGGTACTTCAAAGAGAAACGCCGATTCTTACCTGGCAACAGGTAGAGATTCTGCGTGTCAATTGTTTGTGTCTTGGGGACGTGCATATTGACCTTGCGGAAATCAGTCGCCAAGCCATGACCAACAAAGACGCAGCCCAAGTTGAGCAGCAGCCAGAGCTTTTTGTATGCTACCTTCAAAGGCACAAGGTTGTGACGTGACATGCGGACATCAAGATCTCCAGGCTTGATGCCTGAATACTGTGTTTTGTAATCGACGATTGTGTCAAAGATGGTGATGTAGTCGTCAATGAATGGCTTGCCCTCATCTTGTCCTCTGCCTCGCAGAACGCTGACTCGGGCTAGACCATTTTTGGCTGGACGAATTGTTTCGTGCGAACCGTCCGCCTTGACATCAATTTCCGCACGCTCGAGTTCGACGAATTCCGTATCCAGCGCAACCGGTGTACCAGGTTGTGGCTTCTCATTGTCGGCCAGAATCTCACATTCTGGTATTCCTGCAATTCCATTGATCGCATATGGTGAGTGTAGTAGTGAGATGTCCATGTTATCTTTCCATGATTCGTCAATTTTGCCATGGGCCGTTTTGACCTGATATGCAAGGATACTGGGCTGTTTCCAGCTGCGGTGGAAGCTAAGAGCTTCCCGAGGTTCGACAGATGAAACCAGAAAGTCGTTAAACAGGTGCCAGTCAGCACTCCATTTGTTTTTATTGCTGTTGTTCCCAGAAGAAATGTCAACATTGATCAGACTAACCAAATGAGGCTGCTGTCGCTCAGTGGTATCGATGTCCGCAACAAAGCCAACCAGTTCATACACAATAATGCTTGAGGCTTTGTTGCGAAGCTGCGTAGCAAGCTCCGTGCCCTCAAAGACGTATATACCCCTATTCTGCATCATGATGCCAATCTCTGAAGGCAGCCAGCCAGGGGTTTCCCACAGCGATTGCATAGCAGGGTTGCTTACCGCAGCGTTCAGCATAAGTACAAACGGGAGATGCTGTATTGATTTTCTAGTGGCCAGCTGCTGATATCTCCGACACTTGTTGCAAAAGCCACGATGCTTTACTTCTCTTTCCATTGTCGCTTTTAGGATGCTGCTAAACTTGAACATGTGGCTCCGGGGACCATGCTTCGGATCGGCACTGGGATACATCATGTCGTGGACGTACAGACTTCCATGCTTTGTTGTCACACCTCCGCAATGCAAGCATCTAATCGCTTCTAGTGCCCCTGTCGAAAATATTTCATCAATACCATCAGATGAGCCAGCCATTGAAGCATAATCGTGAGAGATCTGTTTCAGCAGGAACCTGTTGACAGACTGAATTGTGTTTGATAATGTCATATGATTTGCCAGTGCGGCGTTCTCAAGAAGATTCAAGTTCCGTGCCTCTCCTAGGGAGCCGAAGGCATGCAAAAGATTGGTGGCCTGGCAATTCTGACCGCCGGCCTTTTCGAGCATGTCAAACAGGAATCCAAACTCGCATAACATGCAATTCGGCTTGACGCATGCAGTGGCAGCGTGCTGGATCGCCACATTCCGAATCAAAGGAACAAATTTGTAGAGCTGAAGAAGAGCATTGAGAAATGAATTCTTAATATGAGTCTCCAAACCTGAGAACTCTGTTTTATTGTAGAATTGAAAGTCGAAATCGTCGACTCCAAACCTGCTGTACTTGATCTCGACGTTGCTGTACTTAAGCATCCTCTCTTGCTCTGTCTGGGCTCGGCCATCTAACAACAGACCTGCCATTGCTGCAGTAGGGCCATCAACCTGACTCAGAGTGTCGGCCTCTGGGAACTCTTTTGCCTTTTCACTCAGGAATTTTGGTGCTGCAATCGAAGTTGGCATTGAGTCGAGCCGAGTGTTCTCCACCTGGTATCTTCGTAGTTTTCGTGGATTGATATGTAATCCATAATGACCTAGTTCTGTGTAGGCAGGATCAGGTACGACAGGTGGTGCGCCAACGTCAAATGTCATGTGGCTAGGCCATGCGGAAAGGAGCCTTTCCGAATAGTAAGGCATACCAATTGTGTTCAATGGCTGGTCTTGCCAGTCAACCGAGAGCAGATTCCGTGGTGGTGGTTGCCCGAACTCCGTCTCTTTGCTCACATCGTTGAATTTCACTTTGGACGGTGAGCCCCAGAGGTAGATGAGACCGTTGACATCGTTCGCAACAAGCGCATCGCCAGACGATGCAATTTCCATACCAAGCATGAACTGCACGTTTGCTCGCCTAAGCATGACGTTCACAGGATTCATGAGGTCGACAACTTGCATTTGTCCCGTGTTTGATGCAATAAAGCTTGTTGTTGACAGCTTTGGGTGCAGTCGAACGTAGGCAGCGCCTGCATGAAAAGGTATGGGCGGAAGGATTTTCAGATTCTTGAGGTCGTAGACATTTGCTAACGGGTCAACCATAGGAGCAGCACCCATCTGGCGAACAGAAAAGCCGCATGTGACAAGATAATCATGACGAGCGTCCATGTCGTTGACCGCACCTGCATGAGCCTTCCAGCTTTGCAGTAATTGGTAGTCAATAGCGCTGAGGACGTGAACCACACCGTCATCGGTAGCAGCGCAAATATGGCGGCATTTCTTCATTAGAATATACCTAGCTTGAGCAGGATGTTGTGAAACAATCGTACCCTTTTCGACGTCAATGACGAGAAACACGTTTTGACGACCAGCAACCAGAAGCTGATTGGAATTTACTGTAAAGGCCATGCACCTTAAATCTGTCATAGATGGATCGGAGAGGTGCCATTGTGTGAGACCTCTTCTGTTGATAAGATGGATACTCTTGTTGGAAATAGAAAGGATGCCCCGATCACACACAAGGAGCTGTTTGACAGCGCCTTCCTGTAAGTGCGCCTTGACTGAGGTATATCGCTGAAGTTCTGGGCCATGGTAGGAGACAACTCGGCCCTGTCTAGTTAGTTATCACTTACATGTGGCATCTGAGGAGACTGACTTGGTCTGTTCCTATCCATAGAAGCTCTTGCTGATCATCAAAAGCTACGGCAGTGACGGATGATTGTACAGCAAGGGGATCTGAAGATGGCACCGCGATGCGGGTGATCTCATCCCAATCTGCCTCCATAGACTCTACACTTTATCGAGTCGGCTCATCTGGGAAAGGTGGCAACCAGTTTACAGTCGGAGGGCTCTGCTGGGTGCCATTTTCAGGCAAGGTTGCCATGAAAGAGTGACAAGAATTCAAACAAGGCGTACGTGGCTCATTGAGTTTGTGTGAGAAGGGAACGTTGAGCATTGGTTGTCGCTTCCGGATATCTGTCATGTTTCCAACCTTAGCTCAGTTTAATCATCACAACGCCAACATAAGATGACATTGTTTTCTCATGGGATACAACGAGTAGAAGCTACATATGAATGAGAGCACCTTCTTGGTTTCTCGAATTCATCATTGCGCACAATCTTCATGCAGTTGCCGAATTTGATACCTCAATGTGACCACATTTGATGGACGCGTCGTTCTCTTCCGCCTTGAATTACTGACACTACATCATTCAGCAATTTCACAAAACCTAATCTGAAGCCCTTTGTGATATTGTCCATACTTATTGACGTTGATCCAAAACTATCCTTCTACAAGTAATTGCAGTCATGGCCAGCTACGAAAGTATGAAAGCACATCAATAACCGCGCTATAGAAGCTCGCTGACGTCCTACATAGCCGAACATGCAGCCGATGCTCCCCAAAGCAATCAGACGCGTCGACCAGATATGTCTTCACTCTACAGCCTGATATCTGAGATCACCCCCGAGCGACCAGAGCAGCGAACACGACAACATGCCGTTCCAGTCCCAGGCGATGTCTCAGCAGCATTTCGAGGTCTAGCAGAAGCATTTCAAGTCATGCAAAGAGACAATGAGAATGCAGACTCGGACTTACTACAAGAGCTAATCTCCAACTTGCTATCAACCGCAGAGCGGCCTCCCACTGAAGTTAAAGGCGTGGATGAGGAGTACATTGCAAAGCTAGAAAGAGTGAACATTAAAAAAGTGAAGAAGGACGCAGAGTGCCCAATATGCGGAAATGAGTTCTCGGAAGATCTTTATCCCTTGCTCGTGAGACTGCCGTGCCATGAAACCCACGTCTTTGATCTGGAGTGCATAAGACCCTGGCTCCTACTGAACGGAACGTGCCCTCTCGATCGGGTGGACTTGGCGAAGAAGGAGCGAGAAAGAAAGCAGAAGCAGCTAGAAGAGATTAAGAAGAATGCCGCTCCTGAGGATGAGGAGGAAGAGTGGGATGGCTTATATGGTTGAGCAGTCTTTGCTTATTCCAGGGAATGAGCGTTCACGAGTTATGAGCATAAAAAATTTATTGCTTCTCAAAAATTCCGGTGGCATAATCACCATTAGCAAGTGGCAAATCAGCTGGTGCGTCTCGTATGCCGCTCGAAATCCTACGCATTGTCTGATAACAGACAGCAAAGCCAAAGGGAAAGAAGCATTCAAGAGAGTGTTTAAACCTGCTACCCCTAATTTCGTTGATAACAGCAGTCTTAGAAGTCAGACATCTGAGAGCCGACCCCTTTAAGGGTCAAAATCCTCAACTTCGAAGTCTACTGTTATGGACGGATCACCCTTGCTGCTCCGGACCTTTTAGGGATTTGGCTCCAAACACCTAAAGATTAGGCTGAGTCAAAAGAGCCAAAGTAATGAGAAGGAAGTGAAGGTAAGGGGGCTAGGCGAACGAAATAGGCATGGACCTATGTCTCCGATCATGTCCAGGAGAGGCCTGTCCGATTTTGGTTGGAAGCAGAGGCATTGACATAACCCTCACGGACTAAGTGGTATTGGACCTCCACCAAAGAATACCAGCTATAGCCGAGCTGAGATGGACTTCATCTCTCTGTCACTTTCGTCAAAACCGCTATGCCTTATGGAGAGCAGGTTGACGCTTACAACGCAGTAACCAGTTTTCCTTGATTCGCACCCTCGAACAACTTCAACCAAGTCCCCGGAATTTCCTCAAACTTAGTTTTCACAACCGTCTCATTCTCATCCCCAATCTTCACCTTGCCCTCCTTCACAGCTCCAACCAACTTCCCAATGACCTCCATTGCCTTGTGTAAGTAATCAATCACAATGAACCCCTTAATTTCCAGTCTCATACTAATCACGTTGAAGTAATTCTTCATCGGGAGCGGTGCCTCCCCATTGTATCCAGTGATGGCGCCGCAGGCTGCGACACGGCCATGGCGGGACATGTTCCCGAGCATGAGGTCGAGAATCTCACCGCCGACATTGTCGAAGTAGACGTCACAGCCGCCAGCGGACTTGACAGCATCCCTGAGCTCGGAGGCGAAATTGGGCGACTTGTAGTTGAGACACTTGTCTGCGCCGAGCGACTCAACCCATTTACACTTCTCGTCGTTACCGGCAATGCCAATTACGTTCGCGGCGCCCACAAGATGCTTGGCAATTTGGACCACCTATGATTCACTGACGTTAGCCATTACATCTCCAGGTAGAGACCATCACCCAAAAGGCTTGAACCCCCAAAAACATGGAGACCAGGAAACAACTCACCATACTCCCTGTAGCACCAGCAGCACCACTGACCACCACTTTCTCGCCCGCCTTACACCCCACAACTTCAACAAGTCCAAAATAAGCCGTTAGGCCCGTGCCTCCAAGGGCCCCGAGATAATGAGTAATACTCAGTCCTCCTGGCAACTCCTTCGCCACCCTCAGCCCCTGAGCCGGATCCTTCGCATCAAGCACCGCATACTCCCTCCAACACATGTTGCCCTGCACGATATCGCCCTCACTGAAGCCCTCGGCCTTGGACGCAAGGACCTTACCGAGACCGCGAGCGCGCATCGGCTCACCGACTTGCACGGGCGGGACATAGAGGCGCTCAGGTTCGATTTGGTCTGGCGAGGAGATCCAGCCGCGTTGGGCGGGGTCGTTGGAGAGGTAGAGGACTTGCACGAGGACATGGCCGTCGGTCAGGGATGGGAGGTCTTTGGTTTCGAGGGAGAAGGTTGCAGATGAGCCGGAGTAGGTGGGTTTGCCGGTCGGGTGGTTGGCGAGGGTCCATTGGCGGTAGGAGGTTGGGAGTGACATCTTGGCGTGGTTTGAGTGAGGGTGTGGACTTGATGAGGAGTTTCTTTGTGAGAACTTAATTGTTTTGCTTGTGATATCCTTATGCAGGATACGTCGTCTCTAGTGGTAAGGAAAGCGGCTCGAATAGATTGTGGTGACTCTTATGCTCGATTGTGGTCTTCTCCAATTCTTGTTGTTCACAGATTGCCAGAAGGGTTATATAGTAAATGGGATCACTTACTACTTCGTTGGTCCGAGGTTATAAGATAGATGTTGGTCCGTGTCTTGGACCGTTCACTGCGAAGGAGTAATGAATCTTACAATTGTGACAGGTGCTTAGCTACGATACAGTGTTCTATCTAAGTGCGTTCAATCACATGCAGAATGTCTCAATATGCCTTCCCCAATACAGCATCGCAGAATAATGGCCCCGCAGACTCTGTTGCTCCCTCTCTCGGCCGAAGCCTGGCCGAGTTTTGGATTTGTACTTTTACCGAGGTCATTTTGTCATCTATGTCGATGCTTCATTATTTGTTCCAAATTATCGTCCGGGAAAGGTTGGTATCGGAGGTTGACTGAAGAATAAGCAGAGATATCGTACGAGAAGTGTATGAACTGAAGATAACAGTTTGACCAATGGAGAGACGTGAAAGGCTATTCCCAAAATAACCTAGCGTCCTTCGATATCACAATTGGAACTTGGATTCAACGCTGGGCCTGATATTTCCTTCCCGCCTTTGAAGTGGTCCCCATATGTGCAGTCCAAGTCCGCAAGTCGAAATGGAACTAGCATCATGGTCCACGATAGAGCTTTCTGCTTATTGGGGATATTAAGCTGGCTGCCCTGAGACAAGGTCACTTTTCGTTCGAGTGCTCATTCACATCGTTTGCAATCAAAGACGTTGCGATGCTGATTGAGTCTTAGCTCATATAACGAGTTTACAGAAGCTTCATCCTTATGTGGTTGATCAATACTCAAAGTCATCATCGATGCCTCCTTTCGTTGCATTCTCCTTATTGACAACCTCCTGGTTCCTATACATCTCTGCAATGGCGGTCACCGTGGTTGCATCCTCAGGTTTCTTGTCATCTCTTCTCTGGATGAACCTTGGGAATCTCAAACTGATGCCCTTCTGCCCACCCATCTGATCAATAGCAGCCCGGTATCGTGGGCTAAGCGTCAAATCTGCGGTCTTGACTTCCCAAACATATTTCGGCTCAAACCATACGTCCGGCTGGTCATTCTTGACACTGGAATGGCTGTAAAATGGCTTTGGTCGTTCAATCACGATATCACTGAGTTCTTTGTAAAGTTCTTCAAGGAGAACCTCACTGAATCCTGTGCCGATATTGCAGACCGTTTCGAAGTTCTGAGTATCAGGATTGTAGGCTGCAAGTAAGAAAGCACCGTACCAGTTTGTGCGCTTGCCTTTGCCATAATATGCGCCGAGCACCACCAAGTCGATCGAATCCCCGACGCCTGACAGGTAGTCTTTCTTGACTTTGAGCCAGTTTCGAGATCGTTTTGATGGTTCATACCCTGACTCTTCAGTGTCAAGCATTTTCACCATTAGACCTTCACATGAGGCCTTGACAGATTCATCAAGGAGAGTCTGAATTTCCTCAATATCTTTGGTATCGCCATAGTAAGCAAAGGCGAACTCTCCCTCAACAGGTTGAAAGGCTTTGTGAAGTAATTCTCTTCGCTCTCGCAGCGGCTTCTTGACCAACGCTTCTCCATTGTAAAAAAGAAAATCAAAGGCGAAAACGCAGACTTTAACTGTAATGTCTGAGGTCTTGACGTCTTTCCGCTTTCGAGTCATCAGCTGTTGGAACGGCAAGACCTTCTTGGCTTTGGGATCCCAGGCTACTGCTTCACAATCCAGCACGAAACTCTTCGTTTCTGGCTTGATCCAGGAATTCAACTTCTCGAGGATATCTGGATATTTCTTGGAAAGATCTTCCGAGTTCCTCGAGAAGACTGAAGCAAGGCCCTTGAACGTTTTTGGATCTCTGACTAAATTTTCTTTGGCCGCAGGAAACTCGGATTGTGCTTCTGGGGCTACATAATGGATTTGAGCCCTTTCTCCATCATATTTGTACTCACACGTGAAGTCTTTGCCTTCAAACCGGTCAAGTACTTCTGTGATGGATTTGGTCGGCTTGGCCAACATGGGCTTGAGTGGCACCCCTGGCTGTAGTTTGCAACTATCGTGCAGATTAAATATGCCGTGTTCAAGCATAGCAGGAACGATAACTTCGTATGAGGGTAATTCGCTGTAGACAGTCTTGAGAGCGGCTTCGCCTTTAGCAAGCTGGTCTGTGCTGACTGCTTTACCTTTCTGCGTGGCTTCATGAGTAACGACTGCCTGTGCAAGAGCGACAATGACCGTCTTCTCAGCCAGACCAAGTCGCAGCTTGCCTTCCAAGAAACGAACTATAAATTTTGCCTCAGATGGACCGCCCTTGTCTTTGGTGATGTCGACAGCCTTGCTTGCTGGTGAAACATCGGCAGAAGCCATGATTTTGTTGATGGCGCGGACCTTTTGGTCCTGAGAACCATGCCCTTCCATCTTTGCGATCTCCAAGAGACCTTGATGAACACCACGGATGGTCAAGGGCTTTGGTTTGAACATTTGCCCTTGCTTTGACTTGCTCTTTGCTGCCACCAGGCCGAGATCTCCTATTTTACGGTGGTCTTCCTTAATCACTGGCAACGACCGGCCAGAGCTCTCGCCAATGGCTTTCATGATCAGTGACTCACCAATGCCAAGTTCGATACCCGCATAATCGGCGGCAAGCTTGTTCAACATGAGCTGTACTGTCGGCAGCAAATCGTTTGGTGTAAGTCGAAGCACTTGTTGCAGGAATTGCGAGCAGTAAGCCGTGATCTGTAGCCGTTTGGTGGTGAGCTCGATCAGCGAGAAGGTTGCACAAAGTGCAGCATACGGTACTGGAGTACCTGCTTTCCAGTCAGGATATGGGTCCTTGCCAGTGGTCTTGATGGCAGCCTGTAACTTCGCAACCTGTTTCTTGTTCACTACTTTCTCTTCCTCCTCACTCAAGGACTCGTCTGCCTCCGCATCAGAGGCTGATTGTTCTCTGTCGTCTTCGTCAACAGCTTTCTTCTCGGAGGCTCTAGGCGAGCCCTTGGACATGGTAGGTGAGGCCTTTGGTTCTTTGGACTTGGATTTCGATGCTGTTTCTTTTTTGGTCTTGGGCGTCGTCGGTTCAACAGAGCCTTTCTTCCTTCTTTTCGGTACTGGTTTCACGTCTTCGTCATCGTCCTCTTCTTCGTCTGAATTTGACGAGCGTCTGTGTTTTCTGCTCTCTTGATCTGACTCGAGGTCGGCTGGTTGGTCTTTCGACGTCGAAGTTTCATTCCGCACAGAGGTAGGCTCCTTCATTTCTTCATCTGATATTGCTCCTTCACTTTTACTCTCGTCTCCTTCTTCTTCTTCTCGCGCATTCTTCTTTGGAGATCTCTTAGCATTGCCCTTGCCATTGAACGAGAGCGTAGACTGCTGCGCTTTTGGTTTGTCGTTGGACTTGCTTCCGACAAATTTCCTGCGCAATGGTTAGTAAAATACCATTTTCTTATAGCAAGAAACACAAACTTGAGTGTGGATTGTCGGCCTTGCGCCATGGTTGAGAATGGTTGACACCCAGGTGTAGAAATGGTAGTGCCAAATCTACCCGAGACACAATTCACTGCCGGAGCCCGCTGGCAATGCGATGAAGTTCGACTGGAAACAAAGCAGGCAAAAGAATGAGACACGGTGTATCGGCAGTGTCGCTTCCACGCTTGAGTGATTATAGTCATATGCTGAAGACGCGTTTCTGATTCTTATGATAAAGTAGTAGATTTGGATGTGCTTCACATGGAAGTCGCGTCTTACACGCGTAAATGACTTTGCAAGTGCGTGGTAACCAATGACCTCATCCTTCAGGCTGACTTTGCCCAGCTTGCCTGTTACAACGCAGGCATCAAAGAACTGCCTGGTCATAGCCAGTGTTTTCAAGTCTATGTGGTTCTGCCTCAAGGCGAAAGCATTACGTTTTGTGATATACTTTTGAAGTTCATATTGCTTGAGAGGTCAATCCTGAATTAAAGAGCGCGCTTTGAAGGCTGCTACATCGTGTGACACAGGCTATACACCTAATATCTCGAAAAGGGACCCAATGAACGATGTGTAGATCAAGGCAGGATACAGATTAAAGATCTAAAATAGTGGTAACGTGAATTGAATTATGCAATTATTCGGCTCGCGAGAAGCCTATTACATGAGGTACCGAGCAGATCATATATTGCTGAGTCTTCATAAGCCATGGACCGTCCCGTCGTGAAATCGATGCATCAAATGAGCACCACCCCTTGAGCCATTTCGCCATTGCTAGAAGCAGCAATAGACTGTCTTGCAATCTTTGATAGTTCAACAGCGCCGAGCTGACCATGCTGGGTATCGAGTCGTAAAACGGATTAAGTGCGCAACGCTGGGTATAATATGTACGAAAATGATTGAACCAGCTGATCTGCTTACATGAGCATGATAGCAGCGAGACCGGCGAGACCGGCCAAGCCATTGGCAGCCATAGTAGCGGCAGCACCGCTCGAAGAACCGGTGGCGCTGCTAGCAGCATTGCTGGCAGCACTGGAGGCCGAGGAGGCGGCCGAAGAGGCAGCACTGGAAGCGGAGGAAACAGCGCTCGAAACAGATGACGAGGCACCGGAAACAGCGCTTGAGGCAGAGCTAGACACACTGGAAGCACCAGATGAGACAGAGCTGGCTGCCGAAGAAGCACCAGATGAGATAGAGCTTGCACCACTGCTGGCAGCTCCAGAGACCGAAGAGACCCCACTGCTGGCAGATGCGGCAGCTCCACTGATGATGCTGGTGCTGAAGGTGCTAACAATGCTGCTGCCACCGCTAGTGATTGTGGTCAACAGTGGGATACCGAAGAGAGTGGTTGAGGCACCGCTGATTGTGCTTGTTGCAACTGCGCTTCCACCTGAAAAGATTGTGGTGACTTGTGCTTGAGTGGTGATCGGGATAGAAGAGGCGCCGGAAAGGGCAGCAGAGCTTGCGGAAGATGCTGCAGAGGAAGCTGCGCTAGAGGCGGCGCTCGATGCGCTCGAACCAATATTGCTGAAAACAGTGGTGGCAGCAAATGTGGAGGTGACACTACCACCTGTAGCAGAAGCAGAGGCTAGTGGATGTTAGCCATATTTCCTCTTCTCCTTTGACAAATACTAACCAGCAAGGGCAGCGCAGTAGCTGGCGAGGTAGACGAAAGCTTGGGTAATGTCGGTTCCAGCCGGGCAAGACTGCTGGCTGCAGTCTCTAACACCGTATCCAAAGTTTGCATTGGTGCACAAACAAGAAGCATCATTCGTGTTAGTGCATCCTAAACTTGTAGCCAGACCATGCATATTTGCGATACATGTGTCCTGAGAAGCTATCAGCAAGCGCGAACATCGGCATTTGAGAGCAGGGGTGTCAACTTACGACACAGGCGACATTGGTCTGGGCCAGAACGGCGCTGAACAGAGCTGCGGTTGCGAGAACGGTCTTCATCTTGCTGGTATGGAAGTGGAGAGTGTGGGATTGCGATGTAGTAGGTATGATGCTAGAGTAATCCTAGGTGACTAGATGGAGCGTGAAGTGAGTGAGAGAGAGCAAGCGAATGCTTTGGCCACAGTTTATTTGGACAGTGCTGAGGAAGAAGAATTTACGAAGAAGCCAGTGCAGGAGGCAGGTAGATTAATACTAATCAGAAATGCGATGGCAGGTGCCTTTACCGCTAGTTGGCGCTATCCGCGTTGGGTCACATCTTTCTCACAGCAAGAGTGAGGCCAGCAGACCTTGCCGTTCTTTCTCCAGTGACAAGCCAGCCGCAGAGATTGCTGTTTCTTGGTCTGCTTCATCCTCGGGCAAGCACATCAAGCACAGATCGGAAGGACCAGCTAATTGACACACGCTAGCAGTAGTAGCTGCAAGTCAAATCTTGGATAGCGCAGAAAGCTTCGATAGTGCAGGGAAGGCCGTCCGAGTTAGGAGACAAGGATGCCACAACGACCCGCCTATCAAATCCACCGTCTTCGCTTCTAATCTTCTTGCTGGGTTCCTCCTCGAGATTGCTGCTTTTGCTGCTGCGCATCTTCAGCTGTCACAGGCAAGTTGAACACAAATTAAGGGTATGCATGAAGTGTTGCAAATGATGTTGTAAGACTTCTTACCAGCCACTTTCAAATGAAGAGTCTGGCCAAGTACAAGCCACCCTGATTCCTCATCGTCAGCTAGAAAGGGCATGGCTGGAACTTGTGCAAAACAAGGATAGGTTGGGAATGAGCCACAGCAACCTTGACGGATGTTCCTGCGTCTTACAAACCAAGCTTTTCCAGTAGCACCAATTTCTGCAGGTCACATCCGAAACGTTTTCAAATCAAGGCAAGTGAAGAATATTAGCATGGTAAGTCGATACGAAACTGGATACACCAACTTTTCCCGCCTTTTCTGCCCGGCTGCTAAAGGGCCACGTCGACGTCGTGCAGCTTCTGGTCTTGCCAGGACCTGTTGAAAAGACTCCAGCATCGACAACATGTGCTGGCACCGGCTCCACGATGATGCAAGTCTAGCATTTTGTCAAGCACAGACCTGCATCGAGCTTAACACGCTGCATCGGCTCCGCATCAACACAAAGGCTTTACTTCGTGATCAGGTGATGCACTGTCGAGGTTTGACTCAGGCTTTATGTTATGATTGGGTACATTATTTAGCGCCTGGCACAGACACTTTGTACTCAAACTGCAGAAGAGTACCACAATCAAATTGCGAAAAGAAGAAATGGTTAAGTGGAGAGCATCTTTTGCTTTGAACTTGATACTCGTGTGTCATCGATTTCTGCATTTCTACAAAGATGTCATAACCCAAACTATGTACAAGTTTTCTTTGAGGATGGAGATGCCTCACTGCTCAATGGAGCAAAAAAATCATTTCTTTGATACTTTCCGATAACCGAAGATTCGGGTTGGTGAAGGACTCCAGCATGATGGAATTGACCTCCGGTAAGCACAAGAAAACAAGCATTACCTACCGCCGTCTCATCACTGGTGGGTTCCAGCTCAGGCACTATCCAAATTCAACTTGCAAAACACTGCGACATGATGTCAGTGTTTACATGATCTGCAGGTTACAGCTGCCTCGCTCACATTCGGGCATGAGCTTTGCGAGCTCTGGTGCAACTTGCTCCACTAGCCGAAAACTGTTTGCAGCATTGCATTCTCCTTAATACATTTGCCGTTACGCCCTTCGCATCTTACAAAGTTGAGCTCATCTTATCAGAAACCCCTACAGAAATTAAGCTGGCTCGGCGCGCGCCCGATCTGCAACCACTTAGATTGCGCTCCTGTGGCTTCCAATCTGGCGAATGTGGCTGTGCAGACTTCCTTTCTCCTTTCTCGCGCTTGTAGATTTCACCCACGTTAATTTGTTCAAAATGGGACTTATCAATCCTGACGTTCTAGAACCTTTCGTTCAGTAGAACGCAGCTGAAAAAAATGCACGATATCGCAATCGGACAAGAAGTCGCTAGTTACTACGGCAATGACCTAAGCTACTGCGATGTCATGCTGACCACGTGGTTTTTGCGATGTAGGTCCACATAAGCAACCTCAGCTACGATGTACGCAGTTTCGAAAGTCATGTTCAAAGAGTTTTGTTGACTCGATCGCGGTACCCGCAAGCCTGGGACTCGCGATAGCGTCCATTTCGCATCAAGAAAGCCGCGTCATGGCCGACTGGCAGGATGACAAGCGACAATGTTGCCGCTCGTCAAGGTCGGCACGCAACGACAATGTGGATTGATGAGGAAGATACTACTCCTTCTCAGCTCGATGCGGTCTGTACATGCGTGAAGAAGTACCGTCCTGCGTCAAAAGGCAATATTCTTCCAGCTTTGCAACCATGTCTGGTGCTTGTCATCCTCATGCAGGACTTCATTAGCTGCGCTTCTTATCGTCATGGTAAATAAGTTTGGTAAGCAGGCTGTACGAAACGTCGCTATTTGCATCAGCCATTTCCGCCTGAAATTTGACCCGAAAAAAGCACTATCATCAATATCCCTACGAAGCAAAGAACGCAATCCACAGCGAAGGAGAAGCTTTACAACGAAGCGGACTTTGTGAATATTCATAACAGAGCCAGTGAGAATGAAGTCTGCGTAGCACACCGCTAGCATGAAAAGGTATCTCGAGCATTTCCGAGCATCTCCACGTCTAATTTGCCCCATAATCGGCCTTGTAATGATTCATGGCGTGAGTTACCTGCTTCAGTCTCTAGTGTGCCACATTATTCTTGCACGCCCCCTTTCCACTCGAAAAGGTATCCGGCTCATGCGACGCTTTGAAGGTGAAGTGGCTGAGGCTTGGCCGGCTGGCAATGATACGATACACTTCTCTTTCCCTCGAGCCCAACACATTGGGCTCGTAGTTGTACAGAGTAGGTCCGTGTGAAGTCTTTTGTATACCATGCATATCAGCTCTGAGGACATCTGTTCGTTATCATTCGTTGATACAATGAACGAATTCAGCTGTATGTCAAGAGTCCGGGAAATGGACAAACAATCATCAACCTTCAGAAGCTCCTCAAATGGTGAGTGTTGATAAGCCCTTCAGAGCTCCTTGTTGGCAACTGTACCAGTTTGACGTTTGCAAATGCCGTCAGAGTTATTCCGTTTGTTGCGATCTTGGATGATATGCTTCGCGACCGCAGACACAGACGGGC
Organism: Neophaeococcomyces mojaviensis; assembly: GCA_030247915.1. Lineage (NCBI taxonomy): Eukaryota > Fungi > Ascomycota > Eurotiomycetes > Chaetothyriales > Neophaeococcomyces > Neophaeococcomyces mojaviensis. The sequence continues at coordinate 29,712 of JAPDRQ010000046.1, forward strand.
GTGACAAAATGCTGTCGACACCTTCGACGAGGACATTAATCATTGTATCAGAAGACAGCCCCGCTTACTACACTTCGTCGGCTACTGCTGGTCTGTATCGAACGATGCTGTACCTTCCAGGTTTGCCCACGTATTTTTTTCTGACGGTCGCAGCAGAAACCACCAAGAATACGGAATTTCGTCTGCGCATTTCTCTATGGAAGAAGGAGAAAGAGCTGTTAGGCACCGAGACTCAAAGCACCCTTCGCACAACATTCACGGTCGGAAAAGTGTCGGGAGACCAGGTTATGACGAAATATTCTCGGGCACTATAACAAAATGCACTTCATATATTATGTTTGTCTCATAAGGAGACAGATCGACAATGCATTCTTGTGGTGTAAATGCTGTGAGAATGCACTTGCAAATTTCTCCGACAAGAACACCTTGAGAGATGTAACAAATCGAAGAGGAAATGCACATTGTTTTCTTCTAGAAAATTTTCAAGTACGATATTGCTACCGGTATGAGGCATCTCTCTTGTGCACCATCTGACTCGGTAATACTGAACCGTCCATCTACAAACCTTGAGACTACAACATTTACTTTTTGTGTTTGAAGTCTACTACCACTCTATCAGCAAATATGTTTTTATTAATTACATATGTGACATTCCTTCGATCTCCAGGCAGCTGAATTCTGTTGAACACAGGGATGCACTGAGGGTAAGAAGCATGATGCAAAAGCGTCCACCTTTACCTGAGTTCGTGCTCAGACGTACGTTATGACTCTTAGAGCTGAAGCAGCTTATGGCCCTTTTCCGCATAAGAACGAAGTTCTTAAGAACATTGGCTGTTCGTCGTGTATTATCATTCTCATCCAAAACACTTTTGCGGCAGCGCAGACCATTTTATACACTTATACATCCTCTCGACTCTATCGGCAACATTAGCTGGGAACATCATCCCGTTTGCATCAGAGAGTCACATGCAAGTGCCTGCGAAAACCTTAGTCGCACGCCAGTGGATGAACTCGGATTACAGGTGAATAGATTGCAAGTTCAGGCGGAGTTTACAAAGGCTATTAAAAGACAGAGCTGTGTACATTATTACATGAATAACAGGTAGGCTTGGATACAGTGGTATATTACACTGAAAAGTACCAACTGCTTTAATAAGCGTTTGTCTCTTTTGTAAATCTCCTTTCAGATATTTACCGGGATGTCAGCTAAATGAAGATATCTTAAAAAAGATGTATTTTAATGATCGGTGCTCCTTTAAAAATGCCGGAGTGCATTGGCCTCACCTCATATCGTTCAGTTCGTCATGTTCCTATTGTAGACAATCGAGAAATTAGAGATTGACCAGCTCGTTCTAGGTATGATAAAGTGTCTCGCCAGCAGTTTCTGGGCGATGGGTCCGCCGCATCATAGTATTTATTCAAACTTTTTCTCGTCTCTTTACCCGAATGGTCTTTTTCGTAGGTGCTACATTGAACGGACCAGCCCACATCCGGTTAGGTCGTCGCGGCAGATACTCGAAGTCGTACTTTTGAATGATATACGCAAACATAGCCTCATCTGGTCTGACGCGAAGAAGCGGCCTGGACAAGCGGAACGACCGTGTCCGAAGGAGGTGAACTTCAGAGAAGTGTTGGCAAATGCTGTAGGCTTAGAAGTTATATTGACCAAGAAGTCGGCCGAGGCATGCCGGTGAGTACCAGCAGCAGACAACTGCTCAACCCTTGACCGAACCTGAAGGCATTGTATTCGGTTGGCTTGTCATAATTGGCCGCGCTTCATGGATAGCGACTGAAGGAATTGCTACTGTTGAGCCTTCAGGAAGATATGTCTGGCTGACTGGTGTAGTGAGACCTCCCTTCACACCGACGTATCTACCGCTTCCGAAAGCGACCACTGGAGCAAGGCGCAGAGACTCTCTAAACGCACTATCGAGGCTAATGAGCTGACTTACCGCTCGCTTCGTCCAAGTGTTGTCGTTCATCGCCAGGACTTCGTTGACGTTCTGCCGAATGATATTGATGATGGACTCCGAATTTGGTTGGGAGATGAGGTCATACAATGCATCCGTGCTGCTGCCTGAAATTGGATACATTGTGACAAATTGAAGGATGAATAGGCGTTGCGTGATGATGTATGGGTCGCGGTTAAAGGGTCTCCTAGACTTCAAAGCTGCGTCGATGAGCCATTGAAGACAGTTTTCAGTTGATTGCAACGCCTCTGTTGCCTTTTCTGTGTCAAACTTGTTGGCACTGAGCACCGTGAGACGTCTTTGCACTTCTGGTTTGACAAACCATGCGATTACCCAACGGTGATATTGCTTGTACACGTCATATATCGTGAGCGGTATGGACGAGGGCCCATTTGCTTCTTCGTGGTACATAGGATTTAGTGGAGTCGTGAAGTTTGGCACAGATTCGGGACTCATTCTCAGCCAAATCTGTGGGAATGACTGCGGCTATTGACGCGCAGTCAAATGCAAGTCTCGCTAGCCTCCACACTCTAAGCGCGCCTCGTTACCGTTGATAACTTGTCATAGGCTGTCGTCATTTATGGTGCCGGACACTCATGGGCCGTCCTGCATTGCGTTTTGCCTTCCAGGTACTCGGCTTTCTGTTTTGAAGAATAGATAACCTGGATACACTTGTCAGCACTGGCCGCAGGTTGTCAGCATCTTCTCTTTTGGCTCAATCAATAGTGAGTGCATTGAAACGCGCACGCCAAGATCGGAGCTAGGCTAGATAGAGTAACAAAAGGGGCGTTCGGGGATGCGGCGCTTGAGGTTGGAGAGATGACCCGGCGACAGCAAGAAGAAATAGTCGGTGACCATCTCCACTTCATCAGGTGGTACGACAGCGCTGACAACTTGCAGAACGCTGAGAATATTGGTTATAATTATGTCGCTCCGGGTTGCCTATAATGCATCCATCTATCCAGATCGCCGCTGTTACTGCCAGCGCATGCATCAAACCACCAACATACAAGAATTCACGTATGGAGAAGGTCAAAGCCACGTAATTAGTCTTCTTGAATCACCATTCGGTCTTCCTGCTCATGTTTTTCGGACCTCCTGGTTGTAGATCAATATACTTAATAGACGCTCAACTTCTCTATTTTCAAAATCCATAACTGAGACACAGCCTCAATACCAGAGATCACTGGGTCCAAAGCTGCATGTGAATGCACATGATAGTCTTAACCCTGACGATGGACAATATGCCAGCATTCATGAGCAGAACAGAGATCACCTCAGCCCTCCAGGGCCAATCCTTCCGTCTCCCAAACTTCAACGAGATTTACCATGGTTGGCCAGTTTCTTTTAGTCCTCACATGGAGTGGCTGAAGATTTAAGTCGACGATCGCATCGAACGGTTGATTCTGTAACCATTTTCCTTTTGGTACAAACATCCGGAACATAAGCAAAAGGAATTGAAGGCCATCGATGTCAGCTATCTCGTCTCCACATGGTGGCCTCAGGCTTCTGCGAAAGTGCTCTGTACTCTAGCATATTGTGCTCTCTGGTTGTTTGTGTGGGACGACGAGATTGACGGCAAGAACGCTAGCTTCGGCAGCGACATTGGAGCAGCCCAGCAGTACCGCCAGACGACTATGAGATACGTTGCTGAGACATTGGGTCTGGTGGAGAGGACGCCAAGGACAGCTGCCTCTGTAACTACTAACATGCTGACCACCAGCTTCTCTGATGTGCAAAGACCCTCACGGTGAACAATAGAAAACAACGCAAGCGTTTCTATGAAGAGATAGAATACTGGATCGCATCAACTGAAATCGAACAAATACGGCGAGGTGAGCAGAGTCTCCCTAGCCTCCGAGAGTACATGGAGGTTCGAGTGGGAACGAGTTGGGTTCGCGTCTTGTGCATCCTCTTTGACATTCTCATTGGCTCTGCATTTGACACTTGCCGGCCTATATTCTTGGTCGACAATTCGGAAATGACTGTAGTAGAAGACCTTGAACTGTTGACTGATTTGACCAACCTATTCATCTCCGTTACGAACGATGTTCTTTCAGTGAAGAAGAAATTGGAAGTCGGCGCGCCTGACAGTACTATTCCAATCCTATAGCTCGAACGGAGGGATTTGACGGCTGCTATTGAAAAAGTCCAAAGGATGCTAAAGACGGCGAGAAGCTTATTCGATGAGACTGAGCGGAGACTACTCCAAGTTTGGGGACCGGGCAATAGTCACGTGAAGATCGAACGTTACATAGAAGCATCGAAGACGATGAATTCGGGTAACGTGGCATGGAGCATGCGATCCAAACGGTATGGTCTGAGCTCACTCTCTGGCGGAAAAGAGCCAATCATTATCCTTTGAACAGAAGCAGCGATGGTCAACTCGTGAGAGTAACTGGCGGCGGAAGTGAGTCCATCGATGAGCACTCCATGTAACGAATTCTATTGATCGGGGTTGTTTGTACGATGCATAATGCTGCCATCGTACAATCATGTGATACTGATCTGGCCCACCTCCGGGTCTCGAAGTGGACGGTTTACTTTAGGAGATAGCTTTAGCGTCACCATGCTCATCAGAGCTAGATTCATGATAGACTGAAAGTGTGTCATCTGCTTTGGCTGAATTATTTCGAATGATTTGTAAGTCATTTCCTATTCGCCCCATGACTTCAGTCATGCTCTATCGTGTCAACGCGAGCAAATGGCTTGGTTCAAATGGTGAAAATGTAGTGCTATATTGCTGCTTGAGATCGTCTTGACAACGGCACAACCGCTTGAAGCAGATCATCGGAAAAGTTAGCGACGCTCGAGAAGATGATACATGCAAATTTGATTGAATAACAAAAGCGGTAGGTCGTGCAAAGCTAGACCTGTAGATAGCTGCACTCATAGTGCGCAGGCTGTGCCGTAAAACCCGGGTCTTGACAACGACCGACAAGGAAAACCAATAATCCGAACTAGGAAAGTACGGCGATACACGAGCGAGAACATCAAGAATACCGCATTGAGCTTGAAGCTAAGGTGCAACCTTTAACGAAGCATGAATACAGCGGATGAAATCCCGATGAAAGCTGTCAATCTTGTTGCTGTGTATCGAAACCACCTTTGACAAACTGATTGAGTTTGAGCAGCATGCTTGTACTGCGACGATACTCCTCAACCAGACTGCTACCAGGGCCTCAATGTTATGACTAGGCCCCTCAATACAGTTTGTCATGCCTCACGATCGCATTCCACGAAGAAATCTAGGAGCGCATATGTCTGGATCTCCGATGAGCTTCTCTCCGAAACGTTCAATACCTTCGCTCGTACACACAAGAGACATGGCAGTAATGTACCTGGCCCGCTCGAGGCACAAAGAAGAGCGGCGAAGAGGCGGACTACGAATATAGCGCACTCAGCCTCTTACAATCCAGGTTTTCAACCGTTTGAAATGTTTGGAGCGAGACCAAAAGATGGATGGTGGGATAGACCGGCACCTTCAGAGCAAAATTCAACTCAGAACCCGTCCTGGCTATGGTCATTTCTGTCACCACAAGCTGTTCCAAAACTTGCATACTCGCCCCCGCGGCCACAATATTTCGAGATATCAGCAGAGGTAGTCGAAACGGACGGCTTCAGAAGTGCCGAAGAGAGACTACTGGAAGGGCTTGCAGTAATAAAAACTCAAGAAGCTCTGATGGCACTTCTTGCTGATTTATCCATCGACTTGACACGGAAGCCGCATCTTGCTCAGAAGATGCTAAGACACATCCTTGCGCACAAATGGGACCGTGAACAATTGGCTGAGTTTCTCCTCGAGCCGAGGACCAACCCCTCAGGATCTGGTAACCACACATATCTTTTCCAAAATTTTCAAGAGCACCAATCAGTCGTCTTATGGCTGATACAACGGAAAGTCTGCTTCAAAGCAGCACAACTGGGACTGCTAGATGTAGGTGACTTACGAACGATTTTATTGTTAGCCCCTTCGCTGAGGCTTGACATGCGCGTGGACCATTCTGGCGGAGCAGCTACTTCACAATATGATTTTGCTTGGGCGTCATTTTCAAAAGATCTCCTGTCCGCAGCAAAAGCTTCCAAAGTCATCTCACTGAATGATCTTGGCCAGTCTTTTGCGACCCAATGGTGTCAGGTCATTGAAAACCAAGAATTTCAACCAGACATGCCACAGCTCTTATTGCAGCTATACGAATTCATGGGACATCCCGGAAGGATTGGACTGCAGCAGACCTTGCGGCGATCAATACAGGCCATCAACATTGGGTCTCTGTGCCATCTGCCAATGCTGGTGGATTTCGCTCTCTCCAAGCCGGGTAGTAACTTTAGCAAAGTCCTATTACCTGTCACTGAAGGCTTTGTTGCAGATGTTAAGACCACACCCTCGTTCCTCGAGGATCATGTGCACGATGAAGAGACAGAGCATTTTCGACAAGCGTTGGCGACGACTGTGCTCAGGTATCGAGAAAATTGCCGATCAGCCCTGTATCGACCAGTGGACAAGATCGAGTCCTCAGTAAGACGACTTCAAAACATAGGTGACAATGCAGAGGATTACCGGATTGCGCGTAGTTCTCCCGAGCTGCACCGTCCTCCATCCGACCTAGAAAAATGGTATGCTTTTCTGAGCATTCTAAACACTCCAAGTTTCTCAAGCTTCAAACTCCACCAGGGTTTCTTCGGAATGCGCCTCCGTAACAAGCAATCCAATTTACAGGAAAAGCAAACATTCATTATCAAGCTATGGATCTCCACTGCCTTGTCCGAACATGACTACAAGGCAGTGGAGAACCTGGGAAAAGTCAGTGTCCCCAAGTTTTTACAGTTGCTTTCGCCGAGTTCTGGTGATAATACTCAAGACATGCTCGTCGGCCTCCTTGTTGCCCTTCGAGGCCTTCCACTTCCAGCAAAGCACCATGTTCTCCGCCGCACGAGTTACTTCAGTAGAGGCTTACTGGTTGTTAAACGAAATTATGCAGACTTACTGAAGTGTATGGATGACCTTCAAGACGGTCAGATTCTAAGCCTGCATGATGACAGACATTACAGAATGGCTCAGTTTCATTTTCCGGCTCTCCTAACAAAGGTTGTTGAATCCATGAATGCCGATATGACAAGATTTGAGGCTACGTGCCGAACTTTGATACGCGAAACGAAGGAGGGACCGGGCATTGTCTATCGCTTGCTGAAGCACAATAGATCAATGCAGTTTGCCCTTGGACGTTTAGCGACCCTCAGTTTCTCATATCCATTTCGGTGGAACAACGAGGGAGCTGCTCAAGAACAAGCAGTTGGGAACTACTCATATAATCAAGTCATTGACATGATAAACAACTTTGCGATGGAATGCGCAAAAAGCCCTTTGCTCTCTCCTCGGAAGGCCTTGCGAGACGTTTTCTTCTTCTATCAACTTCTGCATAGGTATCGCGCGCCTATCAAGCCTGCTATTCTTGAGGCGTTGTGGGTTGCAGGAGTCATGCGTTACTCAGGTGCTTCTAGCATGACAGTGGTATCCTGGCTCCATGAACGTATCGTGCAGTATATGGGAAAGGAAATTGCAAAAGCCTATCTCGATCGTACCATACTGTATGACAGGGATACCAAAAGAATGGCGGCAATCAGGGATCGAATAGTTGAACAAGAGTGGAAGCTGCAACGCACAGAATGTTCGCTCCGATCACTATATGAATTGCAACCAACAGGCATTCTTTCGGCGGAACTTGAGAGTATGGACTTCGGCGCCATGGGTTCTTCGCTAGCTCAAGAAGACGGCGCATCCATTTCAGCCCATGCTGATAGCTTCGAGGTATCTTCTCAAAATTCCTCGTTTAACGTCACAGCAAGACAAGGTCAAAGTAATCAGTACCTGTTATTTCGGCCAATGCAGATGGTTTCGGAAGGAGAGACAGTAACTGACACTGCTCCTGAATACTTTATCAAGCATCTTGACTTACCTAGCAAAGTTACAGATGGCACTAATATCAAAGTTGTGTCTTCGGAGACGCCCAATTGCAAAGCAAAGCCTGTCGATCACTGTGATGAACAGCTTCAGGCAAGTCAAGCTTCGGAATCATTGCAGCATGGCACGATGGTAGTGAAGGCTGGCCGACCATATCCCCTATCAACTTCAGGGAAAAGCCATGAGACAGAGAAGCACAACCAAACCACAAAATCCGAAGTTCAACCCAAGTCTATGCCGCAACAACTAGTAAATTCGACCTACTGTGCTCCCCAGCAGTTCGATACGTCCAAATCTAAGCAAATGACGACGGTGAGCCTTATGCCTGGTCCAGATGCGTCTGTAATCACATTGAGTCCGAAGCAAGAGCCTACGGAGGTTAGGCTTCTACCAGACATCTCAAAAATCAATACTCCTATGTGTACGCCCGAGCAGCCGCAGCAAAAGAATAATGGCGCGCCGCATTGTGTGCTTCCAGGACTCGACGCATTGGAGTCGAAAACGCTGACACATGCGGGTCAAGAGCTTCGCTCGAAAGATTTTACTGTCACACCGGATTCGAAGCTAGAAAGCACTAAACCTGAAACTGGAGAAAAACCACCGCATCTGCAGTCCTGTAGTACCGCATCTCTTGTCACTTTACCATCTCATCCAATACTCAGGTTACTCCCTCAGGCTGAACGAAAAGTGACTTCAAAGCTTTTCGCCACGTCTGATCCCAAGCCTGCAGTACCGTTCTCGCTTGCGGCAGGCCTGCCTCTCTCTCAAGCCCTCATTGATCACCAAACATTCACACCAGCCCCTCCATCCTCAGCTGAGGAATATGTCCCCCTTCCTATTCAGCCTGTCATACCAATTAGCAATAATGACTTCTTCAGCATTAAAGCATCGCAGAGTCCGGGCAGGATGATTAGGAAGAAGAGAGCAACGTTGGTCAGATATCATGAGGTGATGTGCGTTCGGAAACTAGAACATGACCTGCCGGGGAGTAATTTGGATGTGCCAATTGCGGAGGAAGATAAGTATGCCGGGTATAGGGAGAGAATAAAAGCAAGGATTGTGCATGAAGCAAGGCTGAGGCAGAGATTGGGAGGCGTGGAGGTGGGAGGAGGCAAAGAAGGAAAAGGCGGCCCAAAAGGATGATTTGTTGATGAAGAGCTCAAAAACAGAAAAAAGGCCTTTGCTTGGGAAGCCTACACCAAGATGTCGCAATGAATAGGGCATTGATAGCGTTTGCGTGCGACAGAAAAACTCTGAACTGATGCTTTGGAAGCAATCTAGATAGAGCGAACTTTTCGTAGATGTCAATGTGAAATGCCTCATCAACCACTTTCTATAATCGCTTCCGTTTTAAGAAACCGCCATCATTGCGTCGTATTCCATGTCCACAGAGATCTGCTAATTAATACATACGTGACTTGCTAGGAACAGCTGTCTGCCGCATCGTGAAGATGTCAATAGACACTGTACTGGGCTTGACAGTCAATGGGTGAGTAGCACACACTCTCATTTTGTGGTCCATGTTTCTTATGTTCATTCGACTTGGCTGCTCTTTAGCAACTGCAGTAGAGCCGGGCATCAAGCGTCACAGTGGCAGGTTACGTGGACGTTCGTATTCTCTCTTTTGGACCATGCAGACCACCTTCTACGGCTGATCATCGACGTCCATCTTCTCTACCACGACCATGCTTCCGGAATCGCTTTCGCTGCCCGTCACTTCATGCACGGTTACATAACGTCCAATCTCCTCCTTCGTTATAACCTTCTCCTTCAATACTGCTGTCGTGCCCTTTGCAAACTTATAGTTCCGCTCCTTCTTCACCCGCTCGTTTGGCTTAATGTAATTTCTCATCAATTCCGTTGGCTTGCCCTTCTCAATCACACAAACATCCACATTGGAGCCTGAGCCTAAGTCGTTGAACACACCGGCCAAGATAGCCTCGCTGCACACCTTCACCGCATCCTCCCTCGTGCAGTTCGCCTTCCATTGCGTCTCGAATACGGCCATTGCGGCGAGACTCCCTGAGCCCATGGTCACATAGGGGAGTTTGTCAGTGGAGCCGTGAGCATGCACAGTGAAGAGGCCGACACCAGTGGGGTCGACGCCGGCAACGACAAGGTAGGCGCCGATGTGGCCTTGATAGCGGAACAGGTGTTGTTTTAACATGGTCATCACAGTCACGACGCGGGGAGAGCGGCCGGTGGAGAGGGAGTGTAGTTCGAGATTGGAAGAGATTAGGGCGGTGGTGAATTCTGTGTCAGCGGCTGTGCCCGCGCCGGCGCACCAGATAGAAGGGGAGATATAGTGGAGTTTTTCACAGTTCTATAGGGAGGGACGTTAGTAGGCGTGGTCGGAGGGAGGAGATACTGAAGGTGGGTGTCGAGACTTACCTTGTCTGCTACTATTGGGCCCGAGGTTGCTCTTGTGTCTGCTGCGATGACGACCCCGTTGTCGAATATGCATCCTACAATGGTGGTACCGGTGCTTGTGGCTTTTGGTAGAGGGACACCTCGAGCGTGGAGGGCGGCATTGCGGTTGTAATTGCTGAAATCGAAGCCGGGCATGATGAAGGTGAGGCTGCTGCCTCTGTCGCTTTTCTTGGAAGTCTTCCTGAGATGCGGACTGTAGGTGGTGTGACACCTCTAAAGGTCTATAGAGAAAGCTGGGGGTTGCGACGAGAAGGTTGACACGGTGACTTGGGTGGTGCTATGCCCGCTACTTCTGCGTCGGAATTTCAGATGATGCAGCTCAAGTTGCCTGCGATCACCAGCTCACGTGACAGACACGACGCGCTTTGGCATTTCCTGGCAGCCGCCCCGAAAGTTTCGCGGAGTTTTGATGGTCAGGCTGTTGATGCGGAGAGCAGCAACCTAGCTAACCACGAATTTGTCTTCATTTTTTGTCAACCATTGTCAACCGCAACAGGCACAGCATTGGCAGGCAACGCGTGTGGTTAGTGCGTCTTGTCACTCCTTGCTCCAGCTGCCTGTGCGATGAAATTCTCTCAAAATAGCTGACTCGAGCCGCCCACCACTCTTGCGGAGGTCTAGCACCCTCCCCCGTCACTCCTTTGCACCTTTCGCGACCCCCCCACGACGCATCTCTAATGCGCAGTCTCGCACAACGCCTCCTGTGTCACCTACCTTCCCCAGACGACGACCGCTTTCTGCCGAGATCCCACGTCTAAGAATGGCCTTCAGCATGAACAATATGTCCTCCGCGGTCAGTGGAAATGCAACTGTGAACGATGGGGACGTAGTGCCAGAGGCGACTACCGACGAGGTGGGATTCAAGGGACTCAACAATGACAAGAAAGCAAGACTCTTCAGCAATCCGTGGCCGGCCGATGCTCCACCACCACCATATGCCTCGCTCCTCAGCATAGCTTCCGCCCATGGCTTGTATGCCACGGCCTCGCCCGACGCTCTGATCATAGGGAAAACAAGCGATCTACGAAAGTGTATCTACGATGAAGAGGCGACGGAGGACGTACGCGACTGCCCCCCCTTCTACACCATACCTCATTCAAGATTGGCCCAACTCACCTTCTCATCCGCCGAGAACTGCCTTGTTGTTTCAGAAGAAGAATCGTCAGAGATCCTGGCCTATAGCACGTCACATCTGGCCGCAAAGCAATCGCATGTCGCCTTGAAACTATCCACAAATGCGCCCGTCCGAGTCATTGCGCCGAATCCAGATCTTGCATCCGCTCGACTGTTCGCCGTGATCAATGCGGATGATCAGCTGCTGCTTGCTGATCTGCACGCCCAGCAGTTGATTACGGGGCCGAATGGTCCAGTGCTCGCCGATGGCGTCACTTGTGTTACTTGGAGCAATAAAGGGAAGCAGTTGGTAGCTGGGCGACGAGACGGAACTGCATTGATACTCAAGACCGATGCTTCTACTGTGGCCACCATACCAAAGCCGACCTCGGTCCCTGCAAATTGTCACGTCGCTTCCATTTCGTGGGCCGAAAATGATGTCTTTTTCATCATCTGGACCCCTAGCAATGTTCCTGCAGATGAGCCACCGGTCTCGGAGTATTTCATCGTCAAAACGAACAAAGAGCGCTCCGACTTTACCTTTCACAAGTTCGACCCGGAACCTTTGTTTGCTTCGGTAGGCAACAGAACACCGGCCCATTTCCATGTGAGCCGACTTCGCTCCTACGCCCACCTCGATCAGCTGCTGATGCTATCTGGAACTATAAATGCCGAACTCACCATGATCGCCAAATTCTCTCAGTCAAAGGAATGCCCCAACGACTACACCATTATCATGCCTAAGCACGACGTTCAACGAGCCAGCTTACCCTTCTTAGACGATGGCTCAGCCGATTCGACCCCTATTGGACTGGCCATTGACCTTTCGGACGACAAAGGCATCATAGATCCCATCATCGACGATGCAGAAATCCAAGACTCTGAATCGCCCCTACCTGAACTGGCAGCTCTCAATCAAGAAGGTGTTCTTTGTATGTGGGCAATCATCTACACCGAAGCTATTAGATCAAAGGTTCCTTATCCTGGCTTTGCAGAAATAGACACCATCCGCCAAACAATATCTCCTAGAAGCGTGGCGAACATGGAATCAACTCCCACTGTAACCCAAGATGCCGCAACTCCCGCCCCTGCAGCCCTTAAAGCAGCACAAACTACGCCTATGAAGGATGCTGGAATTACTGCTCCCACGACTGCATTGGAGAACCCTAAGTCTACCTTCGGGCAGCAAACTCCATCAAGTGGTGCTTCTGGCTTTGGGACAGGTGGCAGTTTTGGCCAAACTTCGAGCATTGGAGGTGGGAAACTTACATCGTCGTGGACGGCTAGCGGCTTCACGAGCACATCGCAGACGCAGCAATCAACCACTGGCTTCGGTCAGCCGGCGTTTGGTACTACGCCTCAGCTTGGTAGCAGTACGAAGCCTGCATTTGGTCAGACCGGCGCTTTCGGCAGTCTGGCACAAGCTTCTGGTTCAAGTCCTGCTTTTGGACAGACGGGACTTGGTGCGAAGCCTTCTGCTCCGGCCTTTGGCCAAAGCAGTAGTTTTGGCGGAGCCAGCACATCTGCTTCCAGTCCCTTTGCAAATGCGGCCACGAAGACCACATCTGGGTTTGGAGCATTTGCTAACCAGAATGGTTTCAGTGCCGCGGGAAATACGAACAAGTCCACAAGCCCATTTGGTGCAGCATCCTCATCCAGCACTAGCTTTGCGCAGATGACTACGGCAGGTCCTAGTCCCTTCAGCCAAGCTAGCGGACAATCAGCTTTCAGTAAACCCAGCGGAGTAAGCTCCTTTGGTAGCCCTTCAACCTCAAGCGCATTTGGAACTGGAAGCGGCTTTGGAACTGGAAGTGGCTTTGGAACCACCTCTTCATCTCTTGGCCAGCCAGGCAAGTTCAAGTTGGATTCAACATTTACGAAAGACGAAACCTCGAAGGACGAGGATGATAAGCCAGACAGCGGCAGCGGCTTCGGCTTTGGAGGCTTTGGCAATATGCTGGGTGGTGGATCCAAGGCCCCCATGTCTCCAAGCAAAGAGGAGGAAATGAAAGATGACGATGGTAGTGCCACAGAAGTTGAAGCCCGGAGGAAGCCTCAGCAAACGCCCCCCTCCACAATCAACCAGCCCAAGACCGTAACCACTCCACACGTATCATCACTGTTCGGCACTTCCCAACCACAAGGTAAAACACCCCAGGCACAACAGACACTGAGTACAGGATGGAATTTCGGCAGCATGCCATCAACTACACCAAAAGACACTCCCGCTCCGAACAAGACCATTTTTGGTACCAAGCCGACATCTGATCAGACTCCTGCTCTTGTCCAAAAGAGCGAGCCTATCAAGCCTTTTTCGCCGTTTGGTATCATGCAAAGCCCGAAGGACACCAAGAAATCAGAACCAGAAGATAACGAAGATGAAGTAGATGATTCGGACATACCCGAAGCACCTCTTCCACCAGATCCATTCTCTAAGCCTGACTATCAAGCTGGTGACACATCCACCTCATCGATCAACGACACAACAGGCGAGCCAGAAGATGCTGCTCTACCTCCAGATTTCATGCCCGCCAACAGAAATGCAGCACAGAGTCTCAGAACCGAGGATTCCGAGCTACCACCGGAGACTCTCTCTTCGGGATTTTCCGGCAGTGGCGAGGACGTTACTGGCGATGTCAGTCCTGTAGAGAACTCCGAGGATGAAGACGAGGATGGAAGTGAAGGGGCGGAGCACGAGCCGCCAGTTGAGACATCCCCAGAGAGCTCCTTCGGCAACGTCACGGACCGAAGCCCACAAGTATCTCCCACTGGCGGCCGCTTTACGAAGGTCAATATGGAGCAGCCGAAGGCCCGACCACTCTTTGGCGAACAACTACCTGCTGGCCCCATTTTTGCTCCACCACAGCCAGAAGAAAGCCCCAGATCACCCAGTCCACAACGCAAACCAGCTCGAACAAGCCTCCTGCAATCACCTGCCCGCTCGTCTAGTGCACCTGTTGGTCCGGAGCTTGCACGGCGGAAACAAGAATCCGCCCTCCTAGCTGCGAAGGTTCGGGAAGAGGAACTCGCACGAGAGCGAGCAAGGGCGGAGGCTGCACGAAAAGCACAACAAGAAGCTGAGGCTCTCGAGACGAAGCCATTGGTTGACGATGAAGACGAAGTCCTCCGAGCATCACTAGCGGAACCAATTGAGCCAAAAGAAGACCTTGACCCCTTCATGCCAAAGCGTCCCGTCGACGGCTTCGACACTTTCAACACCGGACGGACTGATATCCCCTCGCAAATCGAGAAACTCTACCGCGACATCAATGACATGGTAGTCACACTTGGCATCAACGCCCGCTCCTTGAGCCAATTCATGATGTTCCAGACTGAACAAGCGCCGGCTGAGCACTGGCCTAGTGTTCTTGCCTCCGATACTCCGAACGACGCGCTCACCGAGCAGTGGTTTCTTGGCGACATCGACCGCTTGCATGCTGGGTATGATGCGCTTGACCAAATCCTCGATGGTCTGAGTATTAAAGACGTTTTCCAAAAGTTAGACGACTGCCAGAACCTCCTCACGAAAGAAGTCGGTGATCTCAAAGGACGAATGACCGCTCTTCGCAAATCGACTTCAGCTCGAATACAGCCAGGCGATGTTATGAACGCCCCACTGTCGGCCGAGCAGGCTTCCATCCAAGCTGACCTCCGCAAATCGTCTGCCGCAGTACTCACGCAACTCGCATCTGTGGAAGAGAACCTTACTGTGCTTCGAGCTAAGATAGCTGAACTTTTACCCCAGAGTCAAAATGGGGAAGGCAGCCCATTTGGGTTCGCGAGTCGAGCAAAGAAGAGACCAACGGTGGAAGCTGTGATGAACACAGTCACGAAAATGGCGAGTATGGTCGAAAGAAAGAGTGCCGACGTCGATGTCCTTGTATCACAGTTGAAACAGCTCAATGTCAAGGCTACTAAGGGTGCTTTGGCTGAGCGACCAACCACCCCAGAACGACAGATTAAAAGTCAAGCTGCTACTCCTGGCAGCGCTACGAGCAGTGTTTACCACACCCCACCAAGCGAGACAGCACGAAGTAGAGCGGGAAGTGTTAAGAGCACGCCAGTGAAGGGGGTGGTGGTTAGCACGGAGGATCAAGAGAAGTGGAGGGGAAAGGTGAGGCGGCGGAAGGAGTTGGCTGGATTGTTGAAGAGTGTGCTTGTGCAGAAGGAGAAGAGAGTGCAGAGGTTGCAGTAGTGTTAGCTTCTGCTACCGACAATGAGTGTTTCATGATGCATAAGAAACGGGTATTGGATGTGCATAGATTTGACTGGGATAACTTCAGAGGTTGAACAACATTGGAGTTCTGATCTCGGACCAAGCGTTCCTCCCTTTAACCCAAAGGGAATCAGCAGGCCTACGAAATAGCGACAGAATGCATATACTCTGGCTGCAACACCCAGTGTTCGAGTTGTAAGGTCGATCTACCACTCAACAGACTTGTCCTGGTCGTGATTCTACAGCGGCTTCTAGCTTTCGCTAAACTTTCTTTTGCGAATTGCGTCACATGACTTCACTAACTGATGCATTGCAGGTGCCAAAGAGGTCTTGCCCGACTTCATCAACTTCATCAACCGATGATTGAGCCTTCATTACTTATAACATTAAACCTCCTGCCTGCTTCTCCGTTTTCTTCTGGCAAGCACGACTCCTCACATAGACGCGTTTGCTCCTGTTGTCACAGAGATCCAAACCACCCAGTCACTTCAAACTGCACCAGCTTCAATTGTCTCCAGTGACGAGGAGGAAGACCTGTAAGGACTCGGTCATATCAGCTAAGTTGATATTTGCCTCTTCATAGTGTTGAAGGCAATATCTGGCGTTGCTTTACTCCTACCTTTTCATCCCAATCACGACCACATCCTCAACACACATACACACATCCGACCACCTCTACTTCCAGCACAACGCCCTTAGTCGACGCCCAAAATCACATCTCCCTTCCGAACAATTTTGTATCAAGTCGTCAGGCAGATCACCCTACCCTTCTCGAATCAGCACTTCTACCCACCTCCTCCCTTGTTTCAGAAAGACGACTACGGTGTACATAATTTCAGAGAGAGAGAAAAAAAAGCCACAATACAAGAACTTGATCAATATTGTCCCGTCCTCCTTCCAGCACCATGTCAGCTTCTCCTACCTCCGCCGTAGCATCCGCCAAAAGACCCCTCGAAGACCCTTCTTCCCCTACTGGCCCCAATGAACTCCCCGATGCTAAGAGACAGGCACTTGACAAAACCCTGACCGACAACAACACGACTATCGAAGATGGAAAAGTGAAACCTGCAGCAAACGGGTCATATCTAGATAACACTCAGGCAGACGCCACGGATAGCACAGCTACCAAGGATGAAGCTGCTGTGACCGACGCCACCAACGGCACCACCGTAGACGACAAGCAGGAGACTATGCCGATACCCTCCATTGCGGCACCTGCTGACCACATCGCCCCTCAACCCCCCAATACCTTGCCAACACAAGACGAATCACAGTGGATTCACATTCGTTCCGTTATCAGCAGCTCGGAGGCTGCCACTGTCATCGGCAAGGGTGGAGAAAACGTCTCTCAGATTCGACGAATGTCTGGCGCCAAGTGCACCGTGAGCGATTATTCTCGAGGTGCGGTTGAAAGAATCTTGACAGTCAGTGGCGCACAAGATGCTGTTGCAAAGGTAGGAATCTCCTCTAGTCAATCTGCTTACAACTAACCACTTTGCAGGCATTCGGTCTCATCATTCGGACGTTAAACAACGAGCCTCTCGAAGCCCCATCAACAGCACAGTCCAAGACATACCCTCTCCGCCTACTTGTTCCCCACATCCTCATCGGATCGATCATTGGCAAGTCTGGTGTCCGAATCAGAGAGATTCAGGAAGCTTCAGGTGCTCGACTTAATGCATCCGACGCTTGCTTGCCACTATCAACTGAACGTTCATTGGTCGTGCTCGGCGTGGCCGATGCCGTACACATCGCTACCTACTATATCGCAGTTACCCTAGTGGAGCAACTGACCGAAAGATTCGGTGGTCCAGCTGCCTCGGCATATGCCACTCGAAGTGGCGGTCCTGCGGGTGTTGTTCCTGGTGGTATGCAGGTCGTGCCGTATGTCCCTCAACCTGCTGGTGGTCAATATGGTCATCCTGACTCGTACCGCCGACACAACACCCAGCCACCCCAACGTGGTGCTCCTAACGCCCAGTTCCCTCAACACGCCGCCCAGCCACAACAGCCCTACGGTCAGCAGCCAGCTTATGCTAGCTCTCCACGTCAGCCCAGCTATGGCGGACAACCACAACAAGCCTATGGTCAGATGCCGGCACAGCCTGGCCAGCACGGTCAGGCTCATCCCCAACCAATAAGCGCGATGCCTGGTCAACCTATCACGCAACAAATTTTCATTCCAAACGACATGGTTGGTGCTATCATCGGTAAAGGTGGCGCCAAGATCAATGAGATTCGACATCTCAGTGGCAGCGTCATCAAAATCAATGAGCCGCAAGACAATAGTAATGAGCGGTTAGTCACCATTACAGGGACACAGGAATGCAACCAGATGGCACTATACATGCTATACTCAAGACTTGGTACGTAAACACGAGACTTTTGACATGACCTACTAACACTTCTTCTAGAGAGCGAGAAGCACCGAGTCTAAAACAGAGAGTATGACCAAATTGGTCATGGCAGAAGTCACACATAGCCACTGAAGACACGAATTATTGCTCCTTCAGGTATGCACGCCTGACCTAGCATAAAACTTGAGCACCAAAAGTTGTACCGGCCTTCTTGTTAGTTGATATTACACGTATATTCTTCTTTATTGTCCATTGTCTGTTCGCCTCTCCAGCGTTTTCTCTCAGTGCACCCACGTATCTGAAACACTGGGGTTTTTGCGTGTTAGACTGCCCACGTGTGCCACCTGGGCTCATCTTCTGCCAGACATGCAAGCACCCGGTTGTATCCTCGGTATTGTACTCCTTCGTTCGCTTCGTCTCTTCTTTGTGCGTACTATTTAAAGCTTCCGTGAGGGGTCTTTCCCGTTTCACTGCCGAATGGTCACCGTGTCTTGCACAGCTGATTTCTACACTGCAGCTGCGTTCACATAACCTGCCTTCGGACCACGAATTTTACATGTCTGACATGTTATGCACACCGTATGGGACGGAACAAGCTCCGCTCCAATCCAGCAGACCAAGTTTGATGGATGAGGACAACCTTCGCAATATACACGGCATGTGCGATGTGTGTTTGATCCCAGTCTATGAATCTCATGTGGAACATGCTACGTTAATCAGAGATTCACAATTGTGGCAAGCTATCGCTCTAAGCAATTATACCATGGCAGTACGGAGCACGGATCACGCTTCGTTTGTCCTTTACGACGGGAGCAAGCTAAGTGACCGAGCAAACAAATCGGTGCACTGAAGGTCACCGCAATTTCATCGTTGTAGTAGCAATTTAGAAGATGCCACTTGCCTTATCACCAGATCCTTCAATTCTGCTTTTCAGAATGTGTTCTATTACTACCCGAGAGCGACAAGGACCCACCAGCTTCCAGGAACTGTTCCTGAAGAACACGACGATATCATGCTTGCGAGAAGGCATACGTTGGCTAAGGTCGAAGAGCGGAATAATCGATTACGAGCAAACCTTGCAGGAACAGAGGTCTCGAGAGTACATTCTACAAACCCACCACTGGATTTAGTTTCACCTACAGTGGTTCATATAGTCGAGGAGAAGAAGTCCATGAAGCCGTTCCGAAATGCAGAGGTTGTCAAATTAGTTGTCGGTGGCCCAGCGTCTCCAGCCAGGGAAGATACACCCGTGACATTTCATGTACATCAGCCTCTCCTCGAGCAGTCTTCTCCATTCTTCCGGGTAGTACTGTCACAATCTGTGTCCAGAGCCTTGCCTGGCGATGACAACGAGAATGCTCTGACTTGGCTAGAAGGTGGCATGCGAAAAATCTATTTACCAGAAGATCGAGTGGAGGACATAGAGATGCTCCTGCAATGGCTGTATTCTAGCGGGCGCTGCCGGAATGCCTCCATGTCTAACATCGTGAATACATGCGAGTACCATGATCTATACAAGCATTTCATACAATACCAGACAGGTCTCGAGTATCCTGAAATTGATGCTGCTGTGTCGAAGTATGCAAGCTGGAAGTTCACAAGAGATCTTGAGCCGAAAACGGAAGTGCCACAGGGAAAACTGCGCGTTATCGACGAACCAGCCACGGACACCAACACGCAAGCTCAACAGGATGCTCAACAAGATGCCACCGACGACCAGACGGTACCTCCTCCTCCATCATCGTTCACAGCACCCTCTTTATCCAAACCATCCACACCCCAATCTCTTCAAAACCTTTACCGACCAGCCCCACCCCCTTTCGGCCCTCTAATCCGTCTCTACATCCTTGCCGATAAATACGATATCGACGGCGCTACTATCCTTCATTCCGGACAACAATACAAAGGTCTGCGGAATCAGATCGTCCAGCGCGTCAAAGCTATCCGCAGGCTCGCGAATTGTGTGCCTGACATTAAGGATGTTGCGAGATTGTGGACGTGCGTTCCGGTTGACACAGAGGCGGAGTGGGGATTGAAGGAGGCTATTGTGGATATGTATGCGGGTTTAAATCACGACGCTTTCAAGAGAGTATTCAGAGTGGAGAGGCCGCAAGGAGGACAGAATGGGGTGGGTGGTGTGGGTGATAGAGAAGGTGTGACTGAGGGGCAGGGAAGAGCAGATGTGGGAGAGCAAGATTGGCATCCAGAGTTCTTGAAGGAGTTGTTGGTACAGAAAGTGTTAGGTGAAATTGGTGTCGAGAAGGAGGTGTTTGGGGTGCGAAAGGACAGATGTAATGCTGAGTCTGAAGAGGACTGTAGCAGAGAGCCAAAGTGATGCGTCTAGGCGGTGATCCTGGACCGTGCTAAATAAGTGCCCTCATGCGCATTGTACGTCGTGCTTTGCCAGGGCTGAGCTTCCGTGTATAGGCTGGACGTGGTAATAGAGCATCGCTGTCGAAACCTCACTTCAGAACAGTAAAGGATACTGATAAGTGCGAAAGACTGGATAAAGAGTAAAATGGGATGGTTTTGTCGGTTTTTCTGGGTCCTTAAAGAGCCCATGGGGGACGCTGCAAACGCGACTAAAAGAATCTAGTTCAACATGATAGTTTGGTATCCATCAATTTTCCTGATCAGGAGGACAAGGACTGGCTATCTGATGGCCTGAACCTATGCAGGCATTACGGTATCGCCGGAAACTTGGGGTGAACCACGATAACTTCCCTTCTTCCGTCACGCCAGGTTTTCAATCAAATTGGCTGCAAATTCCTGGCGTGTTGCGCAAACCCACTGTGGTCAAAAGTGGCATGTTTCTTGTGTTCTAACGCCGGATATGACACTCTGGACCTGGGAACTTTCATTTAGATTCGCACCGTCCCTGCAGCTAAAATTAACGTTCAAGATAGTGCCAAGACTACAATCTTGGCATAGAAGTAAATCACATGATATCGAATTTATCCACTCGCTACCTATCATCGCCGGCCCCTGCAGTCAATCTGATACCTTTTACACCCAATGTTGGACAACCGCGAGTCAATGCAGGCCATTCTAGGGTCAAACGGTCCTTACTGAAGAAGCATGGGGTGCTGTATCGCCACGGCATCTCTATGGTTTGGCTGCTTCTATGCCTGATTGAATTCAGGCCGTTATCGATGCCAACGCGCAGGGTACCAGATATTGAGAATCAAACATTTAATCAGTCGACGCACGAGCTGCCATGGTGCATTCACTAAGCGTGAAGCTCAGAATGGTCTTCTCTCATTGGCTCATATCCATGCGCTCAGCGCGGCGACGGTGCTAGGTCCTCACTCTATGGTGCATCCAACTCTGGGAGAAGAAAGGTAAAACATTGCATGGATATTTGCAGGTTAAGTGTGTGAATGGCGCACCACGCCAGGCAAAATCAAAATGGCCATACAAACAGTGCGTCAGTGCCATATCTATGGCCACTTTCAATGGAACGTGGCTTACACGCCAAAAATTGCTTGGACTGAGACAGTGACCGGCCTAACACGCGTGTTACCAAGAAATATGATCTTTGAATGGCTGGCTCGGTTTATGGAGATCTGTTCCTCTTCTTTTTACCTTGGGCTTTGCGATACAAGCATGGCAGCACGTCTCCAGAAGAGCTATATATGTGGCGCGGAGCCTGCTCTGATGATGCAGGCTTCGTTTAGCTGTAGGAACTCGAAGTCTTCTACAATTCCCTTGGTAGCACCATACACAAGTCAGCACCGCAACAAGTTATACCTTGGACCAATCTTTTATTCCGGCGAATTCAAATGGCCCTCAGCTATAGCGCAATAATTGTGATCATAATCTTCGGCGCCATTGGTCTGGTCGTCCTCAGCTTCGCTGTCTGGAGGCTCATGTTCCACAATCCTAAAGATGAGACCGGCCTTGAGGGCGAGATGCCGACCGAGCAGAAAGAATACATGCGCGACCTGAGAGAAAGACACAGGATTGGCTTGATAGCCGAAGCAAGATCAAGAAATTGAGTCACAACATGCCATGTTGCTATTTTGACACCACTCTCAACTTGGAACCAATTCAATCCCTTATCTCGTTGCCACCGCGCGAATTTGAGATGTTGGGGAGGACGCCATTGGTCGCGGGGAGAGCTCGACTGCCTTGTGACGATGTGTCCGATGAGCTTCTAGCGGAAGCTCCATGCCCCTAGGTCGCGGATTAAACACTTCATGTTCACTGCCTGACTCCTCAATACCAACAATCACTTCGGCAATCACGGCCATCGAGTCGGCTTTCCAGGCATTTTCGGTCTCTTGTCCTGTGCGGAGCAACGAGATTGCTAGCCTACGAATAATTGAACGCTGAGAGCCTACTGCATTGAAGAAAATTGATAGGATGATACTGGCCTTGGAAGGGACAGAGGTCGCGAGTCGATCCCTGTTGCAGTCACAGCACGACTTTTCTGTTCTACCATGAACTTGAAAATTGGGAAGAGGCTGTCGTACGTGGTTTCGAAGGTACTGAAGCAGGCAGATAGCCAGGTGGAAAATCGGCTACAAGCAAGGAGGGCAATTGAATAAAGCTCGGCGTCCTCCTCAAAGAGATCCACAAGGATATGACCGAATTTATGATTGAGGAATGATATCTCTTGGGTGAAATGCGTGCGAAGTTATTTCGAGGTTTTCGTATGAGCCTATGAAGGTGCCCACTCTATGGGATCTGAGCCTCTCAGCCCATTGTCGTTCTGGTCCTAAACCTCACATCTCAAATTTCATGGATGCCTCTGTAGTTGACTAAGTCTAAACCAATCAAAGAAATAAGTCCGTCCTTTGCACCATCAAGGGGGTCCACAGTATTCGAGGGAAGCGTCATAATATGCATCGAACAAGTATTGTGGTGGAGCCAACAAGTTCTGCATTACCACAGACGGCTAAAAGTCACCTGGTGAGATCTTGGACGAGTTCGGTGCAGGAGCATTAGCCATAATACCGTCAGAATCTTTAGGGTATACCTGGGCAGCTGCGCGGCTTTCTCGTAATCCCTGTCCACCACTCTTTTAAAAGCTACTACGTAGTGTCTAGATATCTACTAAGTAGTGTTATGTTAGTTCTGTAAAAGCGACTGATCTGAATGCATGAAACATAAAACTCTTGAGCAGAAATCTGCGGGCACGACAGGTGTGAATCTCTTTGTCTTGATGGGGGTAAGCACAAGAATGCAAAAGACGCAAGGTGGAGGGTTAAGTCAAGCAGCAACCTAGGTACCTCTGTGCAACGCCAATCATACGATAAGTCCGGTGACAGCCTACGTACAAACGCATGGTATTTCATCCGTCAAACTCCGTTCCTAATAGACCGAGATTCTATGGCAGATATGCCAGTGGGTGTTTATTGTCTTCACTATTCAGACAACAAAGTTAGAACCAGTTCTCTCGTAATATGTATACAAAAGTTTTGTCAAGTAGTGAGCCGGAAACTTTACCTGGAGTCTTCAAACACCTCAGTTCCTTCTTCGTCAGAACAACTTTCAGAGCACTCTTGTTCCGCACCACGACCTTCCAGAACCTTTCGTACGAATTCACCCAGCAGATTAGCAATCAGCGCCTTATTCTCTCGATCATCTACCAGCATTTTGTTGATACAGTTAGCTTCCTCTTCGTCTAATTCTTTCCTCCTGGAGGCGATTGATTCTAATTCGAGTCTCAACGTTTCCTCAAGAGCATTCTTTGAGAGTTCCATGGCATTGATTTTGCTTCCGATCTCCTGATGCAGGTCATCCAGCTGAGCCGCATGTTTTGAGTCCTGCAACGCTTCTGTGAGTTTGATTGCAGACTGTACAAACCTGTTAACTTCACGAGCCGTTGTGGGTAGCCTGTGAACTGCTGCGTGACGGAGCCTATGTGTTGCTAACAACAGTTGACTCAATGTTGAACCATTTGCTAATGTAATAGCGTCAGTTGGAATCTTGTCTGAGTGCTGCTTTAGGATCTGTGACCATTTGGTCAATTCCACCGCTGCAGCGCAGTCCCAACCTTGTGTGTCGAGGACTTGTGGAAGCCATTTCTTAGCGAACTCAAAACAGCATTCTTCTAGTATCCTTTGAGCTGCGTTCAAGATTGCGTGTTGTGCCGAATAGGAGAAGTAGAGCGGGTATAGAGTGGGTATCTTCAGTGACGATATAGGTCCTTCTTCCGGCGTATCTACAAGCATAAGTGGTGAGATCTTCATCATTGTACATATTACTCACCATGGACTTCTTCTGCTTCAACTGGAGCAGCATTATGAGGGCGTAATTGAGGAACAGCCTGTGTCACTACCTCTGCTACCACCTCTTCACCCTGTCCTTCCACAGACTCGATCTCGTCAATCAACTCTGCTACTGAACGAGCAGCATCATTCTCTGATTCTGCACGCCGTACATCTTGAGCAGGGGAAGAAGAAAATAGCTCAGGAAATTGAGCTCGTGCCTGAATTTCTGACTGAAAGATACGCCTCTCCAGCAACACACGCAGGATCTCGATGACTTTGTTCTCGCCGAAATCTGCAAGTAGTGTGCTGAGAGACTGACGGTGCTTGACAACGATTTTTTGAACATTTTTTCGCTTCCGTACTTGTGCGTTGTCACCTGTGAAGATTGGTCTGCAAGCCAAGAACACTCGGCGCTTTTCTGCAATTGCGTATGACATGATTTGTTTGTGAAGGATGATTTCTGGTAGAGAATAGCTAATCTTGTACTTAGGTTACTGCTTTATAAAGTGAGATGGGCTCCATAAAAACTCCACCCTGTCTGCCATTGACAAGGCTGTGTCAGGTCCAGACCCCTGCAGTTGCGTTTGCACATGCATGTATAGCGTGGGAAATTGACGCCGCATGTACAAAGGACAAAATGTACATTTGCATACATGTGCTTTGCCCCATTACCACACGATACTCCAAATGACAAAAACGCAGATCAGACTCACTGAATCTTTCTGCGCATTCTCCAGTCAGCTAACGTTTACCCATAGAGATTAGAACAAAGAGGCCAGTAATTGTTTTGCGATTCTTAATGATCGTTCAGAGACATCATGCATGCTGGCCGTGGCCGCATAAAATCTGCCTTGAGCGCGCCTCTAGTTTAGGCCTAGGGTGAGGCCGTTTTCGCCTAACCGGTCACCATCACGTGAGTGAGGCTTAACCTGAATGGTCCACTCTAGGCAGCCTTTCTTGCTGTGCCGCCAAAAGTGGCTCCTCTTCTTGTGAAACTTGACCCTGCTCAGCTGGGTCGGACATGCGAAAGCAATTGCGGCTAGTGAAATCTGCTAGATTAGAGTATACTAAACCAGCGACGGAAATCACTTATCTTGAGTATGTGCACACGCGCAAATCTGTGTTTATTGATGCGGAGAGTGATGTCACCACGTTTTCCGGCTTGACATCGTGATGCATTTGAGCCTATGTGCTGTTCTCTGGTCAACATGATGACGTAACGTGATGCAGGAGCATTCGAAGGCATCAACTCAACTTGATCGAACCTGCAGTCTGCTGCCACTCGGAAGTCGCTAGCTCAATCACATTATCCCGGTAAGAATTCTAACAGGCTCTGAGATAGTACAACACCACCACTCCCTCATTGTTATGCAGACATCTTGTCACGGGTGACCACAAGTGCACCTTCCTCAAAGTGCGCCAATATAGGATTACCATCCGACTCTGAACAGAACACCCTTAGATCGTTGAGCGTCGTGGCGCGCGGCATCGGTGATGACACTATGCACCACCAGAAGCAACGGTACTGCCGGCTCTGCAAGAAAAATTAAGCTACGTGAAGGAAGTACCTAGATGCTCAAGTATATGCAGCTTTGCAATGCCAATCTATAAAGCCGTCAATTAAGGTGCCGTCGAGACGTTGGACAACGTGATCTTTCCTAGTTCGAGCTATATTCTATCTCGGAACTATCATTGTACCCCGCTCCCTGGTCGAGGAGCATCTCTACCACCTCCTCGTGACCACGAAATGATGCTGCTTGTAGATAGATTCTCAGTAGCTATTCATACGAGGAGGAATACTTCCTCGGCGTACTGTCTAGACCTCGAATCGAATGCTTCCCCGTTCATAAATCCCTCAAGGTAGCATTCCCCAACAAAACAATACTCACCGATCTGCTCCTTCTGTCGAAGCAAAAAGGGAACCGTGCCTCCATACAAGATGACCACAAGGTCTCCGGTTCGAGTACCTGAAGGACATAGCCCAATGTGTCCATCCACTGTATCAAACATGCATTTACTGTGACATGGCAATGCTGTGTCCGTTATATTGCAGGTATCGTCACGTTTGTGGGTGTACCAATGGTATTCCAAGTTTCCAGAGGGGTGTTCGGACTTCAAATACCTATTTTTACCCAGCTCGCTAACATTCCGTTTCGAGTGTCGCCATGTACCCAATATCCCAGATGGATCGAAAATGTTTGTGTAAGCTTCTTCCATCATCTGTGGTACCTGGGAAAATAATGGGAATGATTGAATTGTAGAGATTGTACTCACGCGAATTCCTCTAAAGGCTGGAACCTGCCACTTAGGAGTATCGTCCAATCTAAGTTCTCGACCCAGCATGAGTAAGTCAATATCAAGGACATTTGCGCCGCATGCACGGTACGGACACGGCTCTCGTAGTGCGAGCGACCCATGTCTCCACCTGCTGCGACCATTGAACCATGGAGTCCATGAAGGTCGCTGTGAAGCTGCACCGCTGTCGTTCGTGTATGAGGAGGAGTTACCGCCCAAATCTAACCATGTACGACCATGAAGGGTATGGACGGCGGAAAGGATTTTGAGAGAACGGTGTTCCGCGATCCACCAAAGAGTAAAGTCAGCGTATACTTGACTCACGCCTTTATTGTAGTCAGGCTTCACGAGCTTTGGTAGGTTCGCAACCTTGTGCGTCTCCTCCCCAAAGACGAGTAGCGCAAATATTTTGTCCCGTGGGTCTGATGCTTTCATGTCCAATGCTCCGATTAAGACCGTCAAGATGTCAAGACGTCTACCGCGAGTTCCAAACAGCCACGGAGGCAACTCAGAGCTAGTTACATCAAGAAGTTCCAACCATAAGGCTGGCATAGTATGGTTTGTGTGTTGTCGATATCCAGAATACAAGCACATGTTAGCTTGCATGATAACCCACCACGGGATTTCAGTCTCCCCGCACAGCACTGAAACTCGATCACACGCTCTGTTATGTGGATCTGAGAAAGTTTTTGGTGCATTCCAGACTTCCTGTAGCACCCACACACGTTGGAACCATTGGCGTAGGAAGATCCGATCATTCAGCCAGCTGCAGATACCGTCTTTGTACAACAGTGCATGAGTTTGTTGGGGGTCTCGCACATCTATACCATTCAAGGCACCTGCCGCTACTGCTGAGTTTCGTCCATAAGACTGTGCAATACAACGGTACACATTCAAATCCGTCCGCGTAGAGACATCACTTTCCTCTAATTCTCCGAGCCACACACATACTGATTTTGCAGAGGCAAAGATTTCGCCCATCAGTGCAACTTGTTGGCCACGTTCATCTAGGTCCCATTGGTTGATACAGACCAGATCCATCCAAAAGGTGCGAGCATGATCCTTGCGCCTCAACTGCTTGAGCGCTGCCTGTAGATTGCTTCTTACAAAGATCGTCATGCTCTTAGAAGAATCATTATTGCTGCTTACTATAACAGGATGTGCAACTTGGTCTTCGCCCCAGCAATAGGAAAGAGCTTCATATTGGATGTGATTCGAATTGGTCAGTGATGTGTATA
Organism: Neophaeococcomyces mojaviensis; assembly: GCA_030247915.1. NCBI lineage: Eukaryota > Fungi > Ascomycota > Eurotiomycetes > Chaetothyriales > Neophaeococcomyces > Neophaeococcomyces mojaviensis. The sequence continues at coordinate 57,511 of JAPDRQ010000046.1, forward strand.
GCATAGAAAGACAAAGTGGTGCGTTTTCGCAGTCATTACCACTCGGCTCGATCGCGACTAAACGAATCTCTTTTGTTTCATTATTCAATACCCTGTATATCGAAGAAGTGTCCATAGTAAGTTGTCTCTGTGCAAGCACATTCTGCTTGGTAGTTTCTGTCCAAGTTTCAATTCGTGCTTCTGCAACATAATTGACCCAGGCCAGGAACCGTGCTTTGGGTACGATCTGAACAGTGTCGCCGCTGCGTATTTCTGCCAACCGCCGAGAAGGAATTATTTTGGAGCACGAGAGCGTAGGTTCTTTATCCTCTTGCCCGGATTCCGACTGGCAATCGCGAAAATCCCAACAGATTGAGTGTCTCGTGAAGGTTCCGACAGCACGAAGGTTATAAGTTAGAATTTCGCGTGAGAAGCGGTCCTGACCAAAGTTGTCAATGATTCGAACATCGAAGTATGTCTGTGAGCCCTCATAAGTACCATCCATTTCGTTACAGTCGCTGCTGAATCCTGGTCATGCGACACAATGGTGAACACGATTCGACGGACAGCTAGTTTGCTTCCAAGCGAGTCATCCTTGTTTGGTATGGTGAGTGAAAGATATGGAAGCTCAGGACAATACTCGCAGATAGTGGAGAGTTCACGGCGAGATGTGGAGAAATAATTCCAGCTAGGCTCTATATCTCGGTGGTGAGCCGTGGTTTCGCAACCTGGGCTGATCTGAGTGCTGGCGTCCATGATCTCTCTGATCTTGGTGGTCCGCAGTATGTACTACCTAAGGCTGCTTACTGTCAAAGGTTTATCAACAGCTGCTCGAGACTTGCCGCTAGACGTGGCTCGACTGTTGCAGCACACTCCCGAGAGTGAGATTTTTCTGCCTCAGAATGGTGAAGTCTTTCTAATAAGCCTCTTGACCAAATGAGTAGCTTAATCAAGTTCTATCGCCAAGCCTAAGACATCAAAGATTTCGTACCGGACGGGCCGCGAAGCCACTTCCCCCTCCCTCTACTCAGATATGTCTCAAGGGCGCATTGCCAAACGTTACTAAGAAGTATACTATAACGCTAGCCTGATCTTTTACGTTTTCGCCGCCACTCACACCGCTTCTAAGCTAATGCACACTAGTTTGTCCGCTTTTTTTTACCGACTGAATTTGCTGTGAAGTGATTATATCAACCACGTTAGAAACCAATTAATGTTAATACGAATGTTTGGGGAATGCTGGCGATGCTACGCCCTCCAGGTACACAAGAGCCAATGACTGTGGACATGCTGCTCGAGCGACAACATTTGTTGCACCAGGATCTTCTTGCGCGTGTTTAACGCCGCTAGAAGGGCTTCGTTGTTGTCGATTATGTTTTCTACTGGTATTATTAAAAATGCTTTGACCACCGAATTGGTATAACATCAAAGAGACCACAAACCGTGAAGTCTTTAGATTGTTCTTTGTAGCCTTACACCGCAAGCTAACAGCATGTGGTTATAGAACTCGGACTAGCGTGCATAGATTTCTCGATACCCTGTCAGAGAAGAAGCATGCTGAGCCACTCATCTCATGAAGGGAACCGCTTATTTCAGCGTGAACGCGCTAAAGAGGACGTACCACGGTCGCTGTGAGCCGTGAGATGAGCCTCGCCCCGCATGACTCGTATCAGTTGCGCACCGCAGATATGCACGCTAACTTCAGGGAAAATCACATTCGTGACCCATCGTGCCATAAAGAAGCGGTGACCGCGGAGGTTGTACAGTGTTAATAAGTGTCAAATTAAGCGATCGGGTGGTTATACCCGCGGATTTATCAAGCAAGATATAGTCCAACAAGGAGTCTGCTTCTGGACGGTGGTCGCTTGGATGTGCAGGTTGAGGTACAGCTTCCGCTGAATAACGATTTGCTCGAGCAGGTCATGCCACTCACGAATACTTTGCGCCAACCCTTATTTTTCCTGCACAGACTACATAGGTACCTATCGGTGCGTCATTGCCGAGTGGTTTACCTCTCTTTCAAAAGCGAGAAATCCTCGGAACTGTTCTTGTAAGTGTTGGAGAAAACCATGTCAAATATTGCGTTTTCAGCTGCGCTAAAAATGCGTGGGGCTCGATGAAGTCGCTCTTTGTTCTCAGTCAAAAATCTCATGGGCCTCTGCTATAGCAGAACCAAGCAACGTGTTGCTTGGCATTTGAACCAGCGGCAACCTTTTTCGGATATGTTGCTGAATCTCAAGGTGTTTGGAGTATGAAGACGAGGGTGTGGTGTACGCACGGGTTGCAGCTTCAGCTTCAAGGATCTGTTACACCGGTTCGCACTACGGAGTACACGTATGCATTTATGGGGAACATGGCTTACCCTACCTAGGCACAAGACAAATTAATATATGGAGTACCCCCACTTCTTCACCACACCGAATTCTATCGAATCATCTGCACGAGCTTGCTCAGCACTTATCCTGGTGTCCTCTTGCCACAATAATAGTTAGAAATACATAGCAGTTTTGTATAATTCAGTGACAACCTTTTCGGAGCTGAGCTGGCAACATCCTCTATCAGACACGAACCAGCAACATCCTATCTTGGACACGAAGCTGTAACCCAGCTCGTTCTCACATCAGAAAATATTTACGTGATTTGACATCTCGATACGATCTGCTCTGTCGTGTTATCAGGAGTACACGAACCATCGTGTAATAATCTCAAGCAATCTCTGGTATGATTACATCAACGCCTTAACAGTAGGGTTTTCCTTGAGTATTGGCCAATTGTACCTGTGGGGTGAAAGAATGGGTATCTGAGCTTTCCAGATCCTATCCCTCCAGCGACGCCCTGGATCCGCTGACTGAGTTTTATATACTCTATTTATCGGCAAGGAAGCATAAATAACCATCGATCTCTTGATTTACTGAACTTGTCAAATTCACATTTTAAGGGAATCAACATTTCAAAAACAAAATCATTAGTTTTCTCATATTGGGCAGTCAATATTGGCTCGCGACCATGTCTCCAAAGCCGATCGTCGCCGGACATATATTCATCAAAGACCCAGCTCTGGAACATGTCAAACCAGCTGTTTGGAATACAATTCCGAACATCTGGAAGAAAATACGATTTGATGCAATGAATGTTCTCTACATCAGTCCTTTCAGTGTCTTGCCGAATAAAGGATTTGGGCTCATACCACAGGACGGACAACTCGATGCGCTCGAGAAGCGTTTCGAATGGGTTGTTGCTCGGGCGCGTGAGTTGAATCCAGATATCAAGATCATTGTTATGAACATGTACGGCTGTGACGAAGGCTTCAACATGTTGACATCAGATTACGAAATTGATGTATACACCAGTTCAGTTGCAGCATTCATGGATTCCTGGCACAACAGAACATTGACTACAGATTCAGGAAAGACTGTACCAGGCCATATAGATGGGTACGACATCGATTATGAGGCAGCCACTGTAGTAGAGAATGCCGGGGCTGTATTGACTTCCATTCGAACGAAGCTTTACGCCGTTAGTAACAAGTACAAGATCTCAGAATTCCAGGTTTCAGCCTCTTCTGATCGAACCACCTATCTCGAGAAAATGGCACCAGTCCTAAACTATGTCAATATGCAGAACTACGATGGTGGGGCCCGGGTTGACCCTTTAACATACAGGACGCAGATCAAAGGCATCCAGTATACACAGCTTCTCCGTGGAATATCCTCCGAGAAAATGGAACCGGTGAATCGGCCAGAAACCCTAGACGCTATTAAGAAGCAGGATCTCAAGCTGCTGCTCAAAGTCGACAACACTCATTCTTATGCTGGCGTCATGGTGTGGCGTCTCAACTCGGACAACTGGGTTTACGAAAACGCCTTCCAAGTCATGTTGTATAACCAGATCCATGGTACCAGTCTAGCACAACTCCCTGACTTTGCTTTCGCAGACAATGCCACAATTTACAAGGGCTGGGACGGCAAGGGTCGTGATGCGCACGGAAATTTGACGGGGCCTTGGACAGGCTTCCCCTATGATTAAATTTTATGATAGACAAGACAGGAATTATTAAGATTGGTAGAAAAAATATGAAAAAACTTATACCGTATGTTTTACTGTCACTGTGTTGTAGTAGATGCTTCCTGGGCACGGTCTACGGACTGCACCTGTGCCCTTGCCACTTGCATCCATCACGTAATAAAATCGTAGTCGATCTCGCATTTCTTCGTCCCACCAAATTTTGGTGAGGCGAAGAAATGCGCAGTCTCTCTGGGTTTCCTTTATAGTAATCAATGGTTTAAAGCCGAAAGTTGACGCGGTTTGTCATGAATGTAAGCCTCGGCATTCATAGACAGGGTAAATAAGCATATGCGCCTAAATTTAGCCACTAAGTGGCCTAAAGTTGTGTATCCTTTTGGCGATGTCGCGCACATCCTGACATACTACTACGCTATAGGAATATTCGTGGTAGACAAGAGAAGAGTAGTAATGCCTTAATAGGTTATAACAATAATGCCCTAACTCTTTAGACTATTTGACAGCTCTATTAACTTCTGCTTAAGCTGATCCAAGACTCGAACTCTCCTTTAGGCAATAGTTGGTAGCGGTGAATTCGGCCCCGTCTTGATGTACTAGTTCGAATGCGGAGCTTGAGTCTACGGTGATAGCTCAGGAAATTATTTTTCAAGATCTGTTAGAGGAGATCCCATGTTGCACGGGACGTTGGTAAATTCCTGCAAATTCGCATCCAATACCAGCTTGACGCCGTTGCTGACTTCCATCCCCCAGTCGTGTCAATTTAGTCTCTCTGTTGCGAATGATAAGTACCTGACTAATTCTCAATAACGAATATTAACACTCCTATCTACTTTAGGCAGAAGGATCTGATTCTGCTTGCGAGCCTCTTCGCCTCGCAAGCAATCCCCTTCCTGCTCAACTGTAATGCTAAACCTCAGACGATGCCGGCACCCGCAACCACACTGGATCCGCAAAGTCTTACCCATCAGGTCTACAAGTAACCAGACTTTTTCTATTCGACACTGTCAGGTGACATAAAAATCAAGGCTGAATATTGCATTGCGATAGGATGATTATTGTACTAGTGACGAGACAGGGCGTCCATAAGAGATGTTATCACGATGCATAGGCAGAACTAATAGTAAATACATTGTCCACCTGTGGCATTCCAGAAACTGAAGTCACATAGTACATGAGCGGGCAGAGGCAGCCACTTCAGACTCAGATTTTGTATATAATCTAAGTTCTGTCTTAAAAGGTACTACACAGGGTCGAGGGTCGCAGCATAGGTAGTAACGAGGAGATTAGCGGATCATGAACTACACAGTGGCGGCGCACACTTTTGTCTGCCAGGACGTTTGCCAATACCACTTGCGGAGAGTGACAGCCGAGAGTAGATATCTGCAACTGGCGGGGAGCGACAGCTTCATTTAATTGAAAACGGATTCAAAATGGGATACAAGCCTAAGCGTCAGAAAGCTCAGAGGTCGCAACATACGGTACAATTGATATATTTCCATGCCACATGAGAAGCAATAGTTGCAAATCGAAGGGAACACTCTAGCCCTTATCCATCCACCGTGATGGGTCGCTGATCTCTTCCGGCAACAAGTTATAGCCCAATCTTCTCTGGGTATGCAAGAAGCTGTGAGAAGTTCCAAGACAGTCGGCAAAGGACCCCATAGGTATTGAGACGCAGAGCAGACCAAGGACGCAGAGGACCCGTCTACGCACGTGTTCTTATAGGATCTTCATCACCCGTACCTTTTGGAGTTGAGCCAGCCATCCTTACACGCATCAGTATGCCCTCATTGATCTAGCACCCTTGCTAAACGAGCAGTTTATCAGCCTAAGCAATGGCTACATCGAAACAATCATCATTGTAACTTCGCATTCGAGGCATTGTGACACTGACGGCTAAGGGTCAATGTAAAAGCCACTCGACAACGGAGCGAAGCTGGCAGCACTAGGCGCACAACGATAGATGGTCTTCAAACTCGATTTTCTCATCCAGGAGGTAGTAGGCTTCAAAGAGCAACAAGCAGGGAACAGTGGTGATATGGGCTCTAGGTGGATCCGGCAAGTCGCAGCAGTTGCTGATCCACACGCAGAAGCATTAGCAGCAGTATCAAGCAGCGTTTTGGCTAGAAGCGGGCCAGAGAAAGAAGATCGAGGGGAATTTGTCTAGATCTACAAATACCTCTTGGAAGTGCTGGCCGATCAAAGATGGTCTGAAGGTTGACCAATCCGCTTCACCAAGAATATCTGCACGTGGGGGCTAGCTCAGTGTATATCAACGTCACCAACTACAGTCCCCGCAAAAAAGTATCTGGACAGACGATTTTCGCACTACTCTTACGAATCAACTTAGGTGGTGATATATTGTTCTTTTCACGGTAATGGTTTACATACTATTTAGACTGAGGCGCCCTTCCGTATTGTTTTATTCATCTTCCTTCATTAATGCATAGTAGATGGGTAAAGAATGCTGCATCCTATCGAACCAGAACTTCGGGCTAATTTATACCGAAGCCGTCCCTTCCCTCGAAAATAGTTCTATTTTGGTATGGCTTGGCGCCTGTCCGGATACTTTTTTGCGGGGACTGTATCATACCCTTGCGTGACTACATCTATCGTCTATTCGAAATTCAAGGGTCAGAATACGAGCAACTAACGTGTAACATGCAGCAACGTGCTAGCACCACGGCTCGTTTCGAGCCTGCCGCGTTGTAAACTCGGAAATAGCCAAGCAAGCCGTGACTATGTCCTCACTGACACTTTCAGCCTGATTCACGAATTTGAGTACTCCATGTCTCAATCAGGAATTGAGCTTTGAAGTTGTGTATCTCATCGATAGATAGTCCTGATTGTCTCCTCATCGAAGCGACAAGTGCCACTGCCAGTTTCGAATGAGAAGCAGGGCTCATGAAGCTCCTTTTTGGGGGCCAAAAGAAGGCTTGGTCCGACTTGCAGACAGCTCCAAATTTACCTTCTGCATGTCTCAAGTGAAACTCTATATGTTGGAGTCGAAGTTCTTGAAATGCTCAATGCTACTGTTCAACCAATCGTGAAGGATCGCTCACATGCTACGGCCATTGACTGCGTTACTTCCCCTCTCAACCCTTGGAATGAGGCGATGGGATATGTTAACATGCATATCATAGTCCTGAGCTGCTTGGACCCGCAGCCCATAGTATGAGCATGGATCGTCCTTGATGTAACTCGCATCATCATTCAAGGTATGGCCTCAAGGGAGACTGATCGCTATCGAGTTCGAGACATATATCCTAGAAGAAGTCACTCAGCCTGATTTCAGATGAAGTTGACAAAGTTGATTACTCACCCAAATTGACAGATCAGATGGCACCACGGTACCTACTGAGCCTATTTCTGATGGCTATCCTCAGCCAGCATGCATCAGCACGCAAACTCGTATTCTGGCGAACACAGTTCCAGCACTGGTTCCCCTCATTCGAGCCCGTCTTCGACCACATCCGGCGCGAGAACTGCAGCAGTGAATTTGACCTATACCTTTATGGCAATTCAAGCTCGCCTATCAATCCTCTGCTCGGAGGAGGAAGTGACAATAGGTTGGCCCAACCTCTAGTAGAGTGCCTGCTCAAAAACACATCAGAATTCATTAAGAGCAGCATGGCTAGCGCACAAGTCTTGCTGGGTCTCACGCCCAGCATTCTCTCCATTCTTGGACCCAGCGCCGAAGAAATAGCGGTCCTCTGTGTCATCGGACGGCGGCAGTTCTTGTCTCTTCTAATTGTCGGGGGCGCTCCAGCCGTTTTCCCTGACCGCGCCTTCAAGCTCGAGAGTCCAACAAAGATACTGCATGACCACGAAGGCCGGTTGCATAATGCAAAGTGGAGTACCATGACAGAACGTGTGGTATTAGTGATAGAATACATCATTACTATCGTCTCGATCGCCAACCTTGCGCACACATGCTACTTATTAGGAATCCGCACAATTTGCAACTTTGCTCCCGAAATACCATATTTCCCGATGCTATGGACTTGGATTGGTATCGGTACTCACCTTATTAGCTGTTGGGCAATGCACCTGAGGGTTAAGGAAAAGCATAGTTACCAAACAATATCCAAATGGCAGTTCCTGAAAGCACAGTTCAAACCACTCACCGAGCAGGCTCCAATGAGGTTCAAGACCAGGAACGAAAGCCGGCGGTCCATTGCGCTTTCCTGGTTAGCAAGCATCATGATCATGATCCACATCATCTTCGGCACTCTGTGCTGGTCGAGCTTGATGTTCATTGGGGTGAAAGACAGCGTGATCATCATTACACGCTTCATGATTTCGGCGATAGCTTCAAGGGGTGTTCTCATGTACGAATTGGGCTTGTTGAGGAATGCGCACATTAATATATCACGTTTTCGTGGCGATCCGGAATTCGAACTTGTTCGGACAGAAAGCGATTTCGACAGGAAAGAGCCGGTTGGGGAGGTACTTGAGCGGCCTGAGCGTATACGCACTAATTCCATGTAGTGCTTGACCTGTGCTAGGAAGTCACGGTCATCGATGCACGTGAACTTCACTGGTGTCCTGCAAAGGGGAACTCAGACTTCTAGTCGTTCAGTCAGCTTGGACAGAATTCAAGCATTAACTTGACGTCAACGAATGCGCAGCAGAGACAGGTGAACTGTGAATCGCACCACTATTGGAATCAGCGTGGCAACGGGCAGGGAGGTTGAAGCCTACAGAATCTGCACACTTACACTCAACGCCACAACGCGTTCTAATGGATAATTAGAAAAGAAAAAGGACGAAAAAAGATAACTTCAGCTTGTTAGACATTTCCTTCGGAAGCCTTAACAAAGTTGACGTCTTTGTGAAATCTCATAAGGATAAGGGTTGAATCTTATTCAGAATCGATGTACGACTGGGCTGCTTTTATACAAGCCTAGTGCCAAGAAATGCGTAATATCACATCACTAAAAGGAGACAGGTAGTAGCTTTCTTGTCAGTTCAGAGTAGCGAATTGTGTAGAGATGCGATACCGAGGTTCGAAGTGGCCTTGTTCCGTTATTCGCTTAACTGCATACATATTTTATGCTCTGCCTGGCTATAGGCGAGCTACGATCTGTACTGCGCGAGCGATTTGCTTACCTGTGGGCGCTTGGAAAATGATTGATCTACCCTCACTGTTTTCGCCTAAGGGTACATTTTGAGGAGGCGTGCGGGGATCTACTTTACCATAACTTATTTGCTACTATCAATGTTCTGGTGGTGGTTATCAAAATGAAGCAAAAGTGCCACATAGGTACCAATGTGAAGGTGTAAGTGTCTCGATCCAGTAATCACGAGAAGTAACCAATTTTGGTCCAGCTTTCAAAGCGGAGTCTCATACAAACCTGACTAGGAGCGGAGGTGCTCTCCAATCCTTTAAGTATGAATCAGATTACGAACGCACCTGACACTACTCGATGTTCATATGTTGTGAGCGATACACTTGCCAGAACCTCAGCCTATTTCAGCAGCAAACAGTTCGAAATCCCCCAGTACAACAGAGCTTTACACCACGATGGCGCCCACCTTGGACAGAAACAAACACTCTGTCGTGACCTTGCTCGTGAGTCTTTCTCTGCAACTTGATGCTGTCTGACGCTTATACTGACTGTCATCAGATATGGGCGGCGGAACAATTCTTCAGAGTTATGTCGCCGGCGAGCCTTTCTATTATTGTACTACGTGTTTCGGCCCAAACGGCTTTGAACCATCTAGTGGGAGAGGTGGTGGTGGTTGACGTGGCCAAGCACTCAATGAGACAGAGGATGATATCTGGTAGGCAGCAGGATTCGTGTGACAGAAAGCAGGAGGATGCCCAGGCCTGCATCGTTGTATAAGAAGTAGAAGCTAGTATCTAAGATAGTAACTATGCTTAAGGAAAAACTGTCTATATGTTATGGATTTCAGAAGAATAGGTTTAGGAACCTACCGACTAATCCCCATACGAATCTTGTGGGGTATCGGCCTTCCCATTTCGGGAATTGCCAAGAGCCGAACCGACGGATCTCCGTGAATGCGATGGAGATTTACCTCTCCTCTCCGCCCAAGCACTCACAGTTACAAGGGCAGTCTCGGGGCACTGGTCATACCTTCTCAACAATGCTCCTTCGTCGGATATTGCAAGGCATAGTCTCGACATCTCCACTGTCGGCGTTTAGTGATCGTGGCGTGCTAACATGTCTTCGCCTGTATAAAACACCCAGAGACTGAAAAGATCAGTCTAAAAGCTCACGGTGAGGAGGTTGAATCCAAAAGGCTATTCTATTATATGTACATGACTAAAAGCGTTAACCGGTTCAGGGACTCTTCATCAACGGATCCCAAACACTCTTCCCCGACCTCCGATCCCTCAAAATCCATTTCTCATTCTCCTCCCACCCCTCTAATCCTGTCGTATCATCCCACCCCTCTCTGATACTCGTACTTGTTTCCCTTGCCTTCTTCACACAGTCATTCACGCCGACACCACCCTGCCACCACGTACCCGCAACTTTCATCCTGCCTCCAAACGCACTTAGCATTGCCCTATGAGTCCGCGCCATGTCCTCACGGTAGCCTACTTGATACTGCGGGATACAGTCCCGCTGTAACTTTGCTTTCGCAACAATCGGTTGTTCTGTAAGCTTGAGGTGTCGTGCTAACAACGATTTTGCCATTTCGATCGCCTCATCAGGTGACGGCAAATCCTCTTCCCGCCAGCCATCCCACCAGTGTCCGCCCATCATGACCGTCAACTTCGTCCCAGACGCCGTGTCCTGACCCATCTGCACAACCTCAGGCTGTTCTTTCACACTCCTCTCTGCTTCAGCCCGCGCATCATCCTCGCTCATGCCTTTATCGCGCATCGCCGCGTCAGCCCACGACTTTCTTGCCTTTTCCAGTGGGAATGGCGTGTTTGGCATGTGCCACGGCATGATTTGTTCCTGCATGGCATCTTTGCCGCGGAGGCCAGCGGTTTCGGACCCAAAGATAACACCGAGGGCGCGTTCGGGGTTTTGGTCAACAGGGATGGAGCGCGGAATGAGGTAGCCGAAACCCGCGGGGATAGGGAGGGAGGGGTTGTGGTAGTAGAGGTTTATGACCATTACGTTCACAGAGGAGGGACGGCGCGTGAGGGCATTAAGGAGATCTGGTGGGGTTGAAGGTGGTGTTTCCGTAGTTGAGGGTTCTAAGATATCGTGGAGGATTTTCGGGGATACGGAAGAGACGATATAGTCGTATTTTGTTGGTTCCGGTTCAGAGCTGCCCGCTGTTAAGATGTTAAACTCTCGGGTTGACTTGTCGAATTGGAGGTGCTGCACGGGCGTGGAGGTTCGAATAGAAATATTCGAGTTCTCACGGAGGGTATTTTCAAGCAAGGTTGAAAGTCGCTGGAGGCCATTGACGAAGGAGTAGATGCTCATGCCTGCAAACCTCATCTGTTGCATGCTGAACAGCCTTTCATCACCTGCATCTCCTAGATAGCGATTGTGGAATCGCACCCAATCATAAGACAAAAGGCTTTGCTGACGGAAGAACAGCTCCAGCATCTCGGTGTTGATCCCATTTCCATCCTGATCACGGCCCTCAAGGTACCAGAGCCTTGGGAGCAATGTTCGAGCACTCAATTTATAGATGTCTCCAGCATAGATGCCATGAAATAGAGCTGAAAGCAGATTGTCTGCCACTGCCTTTCCGTACCTCCTTGATATAAATTCGCCAACAGATTCGTCTCTTGTACTCAGGGCTCGACACTCAACAGAAGGTTCGGCGATCAAGGCTGGGAGGACGCCACTGAAGATGGGCTCGGTCAGCACGGTGTATAGGCCGTTGAAGATGGCAGCTATGGAACCGCCCTTAGAGGGGCCAGGCATACGGACAAGATGGTCAGGGTAGTATATGTATCGATTGAGAGCGGCAGGCGACGTGCGTGAGAAGCCGAGCAAGCCGACATTGTCGTCTCGCTGGGAGAGCTTCGTGAGCTGCGCAACACTGTTAGTACTCTGTGTTTTGGCCAATGGTTTCTGGTCCGTACCAGCTGTATGGTCGCTTCGCCAGACCCTCTCAGGTCCGGGCGAAGCGTGCGAGGACCCCATTCGAAAAGCACCTTTCCATCGTCTACCTCGACATGCTCTGAGTCTATCCAGCCCCCGAGCCGATCTTGTGCTTCGTAGATGGTAATCTTCGCGTGAGGGATTTCACCGGCAAGATTGTATGCGGTCGCCAGGCCAGTGATACCGCCTCCGAGTATCGCTATGTTCTGCGCATGTGGATTCGGTGCGGCACGAGGGGTGTACGCTCCAAGCAATATACCATCATCTGGTTCTGGGATACTGTTCGGCCGGGAAACAGATGTCGAAAACAAGCGAGGATGGAAGTGCCACGCAGGTCGTGGCAGCACAAGCTTCACCGCATTGTGAGGGCTTCCATATCGACATGCAAAGCGCATCTCCAACAGAGGACCAATGTAGACATGGGAAGTCCAATGCTTCGAGCTCGACGCGATTGTGTGATTTTCTCAGGACCCTCTTGAAGGTGCCGTCGCCGGCTTCGACTATTTCGGCACTTCTATGACGCCAGATGTCCGCCCTACCCACGCTATCCCTGACGAGCAACATGACTTTCACGCATCAAGCTGGATAGAAAGAAAAGTGCATTTATTGGTTCTAAGGCTATCTACCATAATTCATGTCCACAGAATACAAAACTCATCGGGTGCCGTGGAGCACGCCAGCATTTGTGCCCGCACAACCCATCTAGGCTCTCCCAAAGACCCTCTGCCACATGGGCGACTTAGGGCTGTCTATATCAAAATGTGAGCGTTGCGTCGTGATAATCGGCTTTGGCTTGTGGATCTGCTTGTTCATGCTGTCCTTCTTGATATGCAGTGGCTGCTTCGGGTTATCGGTCTTCGAGTTCCGGGAATCCTCGCTCGACCGCTGCATTGTCTGGTCGATTGAAGCAAAGCCCTTCTCAAGATCGCCGTTGTTCGCACCCTGCTTCGTCTGCAGGTTCTTTCGCATGAAGGCGTGTCCGTCACTGCCAGCCTTGGGCGCCCTCGGAGAGCGAGGTCCAAATGACATTCGCGCTGGTGTCCGTGGTGTCATGGCTTTGACTGCAGTCGACACACGGCTTGCTGTCCGTCGGATCGACTGTCGGACTTTCCATTGACGTTTCTTGGCAACAAAGAAGAGTATCGATAGGGTTGCTGACTCGAAGTTAGTCTTAAACACAAGGTGATACGAGATGGTCGAGCTTACCTCCACCAATAACCACTACTGCCACCACCACTGCTATCGCTACGATAGCGCCTTTGCTGAGGTTCGCTGAGCTGTTCGCTGATCCATCGGCACCTGTGCCTGCGGCGCCGAGGTTGCTGTTCGAGAAACCGTCGGCTCCACCACCGTCACCATTCTGAGCATATGCTCTTGAAAAATGTAAAAGTATCGCTAGCAATACCGTAGTTGACTGCCACTTGCTGGTTCGGTCCATGACTAGGCTGAGAAAGGGTGCGAGCTTGTCGTCGGATCGCGTGAGAATGAAGACTCCTGGCCTTCAAACCGAATCGGTGTTTTACTTGCTGTCGACTTTGCAAAAGCTGGGAAAGGATGCAGTAGAGGAATTTTTTTAAGGCGCATAAAACTCGAGACCACCTGCACAAGAACCGGCCAAAGACTCACCTATACATATCAACACTTAAAACAAGCACGCCTCGACCGAAGCGCCTGCGCATCCTCGATAGCTTCTTCAGCGCGTTCTCGGACGGGGCAGTGCCTGTCTGCCAATGCTTGCCAATCCATTGCTTTGCTAGAGAGCCTATGCTCGGCAACCATAATTCAAGCCAGTAATTCTCCCAGATTTCCTGGTGAAACACGAGATACCAGTGATTGGGCGCGGTGATTTGTCTTGGGAGATGTGAAACCATTTGCCGCCACGAAGCTTTTGTCAAGGACCGAGTGTGGCCAACTGCATTAAGCGCCCTGCAAACCAATCAGAATTCAAGGATGCGTGTTCCCAAGTGATAGCACTATGCGTTTGTGCTGAGCACAATTATCACTGCTGTTGAAGTTACTCACATGCACTCGTCTTTTGCGAGGGTTTTCGATGAGCTGTTGGGACCCTGTCGTCACTCTGGCTTGCGATCAAGAGGGGTACAATCATGTACAGAGGAGAGTACAGGCATCAATGCTGGGCTACTCTAGATATAGTGCTACGTAAAGTGATCAACCTGCGCCATGAACGGATTTCCAATATCAGCACTCCAGCTCGTGTATGTTGTGTCGGTGTACCCTATACACACATCTCATGTCTTGATCGGGACTCTATAGTGTCTCCCATCCACCGGCATTGACATCGCCCTCCAACTTCCTGGCAATAGCACTCCAAACACTACCGTTCAACATAAGCCATACATCCCGGACAAGCTTATCATATCGCTTCTGATTCAAGATCAATTGGTGCTTAGTCCGCAACCCCTGGTCGGTCTCTCCATGTTTCGTCAGGTATGGAGCAGGGAAGAATGATCCATGAGCAGAAATAACGTCTGCTAGCGAACTTCCCTCTTGCCCTTCCTGCAACTTTTCGAGTTTCCTCGGATCTTTGCGAACGTCTAATAGCACGATGTTGCACTTGCGAATGAACAAGTATATGCCAATTGGCGCTGAGCATTCTTCAATGTGGTGATTGCAGCCTCCTCGCACCTTGTCCTTCATGCAGCACCAGGCTTGTGAGCAGAAAATGTCTCCGCAGAAGAGGCATAGGGCCGGATCAGTGAGCTCTTTTCCTGTTGTAGGGCATTTTCGTTTTTGGCACTCCTCGATGAGGACATCGTAGTATTGTGGTAAGCCTATGAGCTCGAATGGCGTGGGGTGGAGGAGTTTTATCGAGGCTGATCGTTGCGACTCGTCCTGTTTGGCCCAAGCACTAATCCATCCTTGAGCAAGATTTGGTAGAGCCGTCTCGACTGTGAACTCCGAAAAGCTGCTCAGTATAGTAGCTAGATCTGGCAATTTGCACAATCCCAAAAGTCGGTCCAGTTCAGGTTTGCCCGCAAGGGTCGGCGCGGCCGGAAAATCAACTCCGTGCGCAACGTGGAGAAGCAATACTGCTTTGCGCATAAACGCCAGAGCGTAGGTCTGCATTGCCCTGAACAGCGGTCCGACTTCATTGACAGGGAGTAACGGTTGGTTCGTTGTGTCATGCATGGATGAAGTCAACCAGAACACAAAGCCGGCTAGCGCTCTGTATTCTTCCCTAGATAAGCCTGCGCTTCGTGGCGCAGAAGCATCGCCAGCTACGAGCGTTCCACCACCGTCCGCGATACCCCTAATTCGCAACCACCAGATAGCAACACGAATGAGCTCTTGCGTCAAACAGAGTCGCAACAGATGGATGACAGGGACTCCTTGCATGCGAGCATAGACGATCGAATACTGGAGGAAGCTTGCGAATCCGTCAACGCTGAGCAAGGACCCTACTTCGCGGTCCGAAAGGTCTTTTCCAAAAAGCCTAGCTGACATTTCTTGAACAAAATTCTGGTAAGGGAGGTCAAGACCTTCACTTTGATCGATCATGACCATGGCAGCTGAGTAAGCATGAATTGAATGTGACATGACTTGCAGATGAGTCAAAGTTTGGGCTGAGATCCCATCAATCAAACAAGTGCCAACACTGGATCGTCCGCGGTGGGCTACTTCCACTGCTGTGATCGAGTTTGTGAGGACTTTGAACATTGCGGTGACGACTTGTCGAGTAGAGGAGGTTGTTTTTGGTGCAGAACCACCAGCAATCTCTAACGTGCTTCGAAGTCGTGCATAGATCTTTGAGAGCTCAACCAGGGCATCCACGGCCGGAGATTGTGCTAGATCTGGAAGTCCGCCAACTTCGGCCATTGAGTGTACCAGCGGTGTCATTGCATTTGTGGTAAATGTGAGCACTGTGTCGGCGTAGAGCTGCTTCTCTGTGTGTGATAGGTGAGTTGATAATGTCCCCTCTTTTTCCAACACTTCGAAACTCTTCCTTGCTGCCGGCAGCGTTTCCTCCAGGAACATCTCATAAGATGATTCGCACAGTAAAGAGCCAGGATAGGACTGTTCCGAATGTCTGTACAGGACTGGCAAAAAGGTGTTGGCTAAAGCTTTGCACAGTGGGCACACAAACTCATTTTGAGAAACGCGCTCTGGCTGTCTCCTCGAAATTTGGAGAGCGTGCCTTTTGCGCACGGAATCATAGTAGTTTTCGAAGCAGCTGTAGTGCATAAGATGTCCACAGCTTGTAGACAGCGGTTCTCTAACAGTAGATCCTTTTGGCCAACCTTTGCTTAATCCTCGTCGGATGAAGGTGCTCTCAGTGCCATCAGATGCGTATCTTTTGATGTTTTGCGTGTTAGCTCCGGAAACGCCAAAAGGTCTCGATTCCTCGTTGGACTCGTCGAGGTTTTCTGGGCAGACAAGGACCTCTTCGACAAAACTAGGGTCGTCTTTTGGGGTCTCTCTTAGCAGATGTGCATCACTGAACATGGCGAATATTCCAAAGAATTTGGTATTGTCCATCTCTTCACGGCACTGTATGCAAACACCAGCCGGAAACTTCCATAGCCTTGTTTCAGTGGATTCCGGTAGCTCTGATTCCGTGTCACTCATATCATCATCACCCCAATCAGTCATTCCTTGATTAGTCATAAAGCTCTGCTGCTGTTGTTGCATCTGAGCCATAATCCTGGCCTTCCGTTCCATGGCTTGTTTCTTTTTGGCCTCGATATCCACGTCAAGGTTTGCAGGTGATGCTGAGTCAAATCGAGCTGCAGGGAAGTCGAGATCTTTGGTCGCTTCAGTGAATACAGCAGGCCATTGTCTGTTGAAAATTCTCAGAATGTGTTTCACTTTGCTCCTACACGAAGCAAATTCTTCCGCAAGCCATATCTTGTGCAACGCGGCCACAATTGTGAGACTTTCCTCCCCAATGCGCTGCGTGAGTGCATTCTTGATGAAGAGTGACTGGTTCCGAGTCACATCCTCCTCCACAGAATGGTCTTCCATAGTGGCAATTAGGCTCAGGTGCAGGACCACTTGTAAGAATGATTCGGCCCTGGACGGTGAAACTGGGGCAGGAAGAGGCCTATTGACCATGTGCACAAGCATGGAGCCCAACATGGTTGTGAAGAGAGGCGTATGGATTACCGCACACAAGCCTTGATACGCTTGGCATTTGATCGTGTTCAATTTCGGCTCAAGGACAATGTCGTCTGCCTGTTTGTTCAGCTTGCGAGCCATCCAAGTCTTGTAGATACTCTCGGCTTCGTCTCTCTGGTTCTTGGTGAAATGCGAATTGTAAGGATCAAGTTCTTGCAGATACTCTGGCTTTAGCTCGAAAGTGCCAGAATCATGCAAGCCTTCCGGCGCCTTAAAATTGGTCATCGACACGAGGATTGACTGTAGTTGTTCATGATCTTGTGATCTTTCCGTCAAACGATTGGTCAAGTCCGAATACGACAACGGCTTGAAGCACAAAGTGTGAGCGATGTCCTTCCTCAGTATGCTCAGCTGCGATTCTGCATCATCCACCACAGAGCTTAAGGAATCCCGATCTGAAAGCATGTTGATGAGAAGGTACACAAAGTCCTCTGCGATGTCAACAAGCTGTGCCTGATCAGCATCAGAGTGGGAAACGAACGTGCCGGATACCCACAGAAAGAGGCCGAAGCGATCAATCATTGAGGCAAGGACTCGTTCTGGAGAGCAAGCGACGAGCGCGGTTTGGAGAAGGAAAAGATCACGATGGTGGCCGACATCTCGGTATGTGACACTCTTGTATTGATTCATCTGATGTCTGAGGCTCATGCCGTTCCGCACCCACATATTGGCCCTCATCTGTGCAAGCCAAGCGCAGACTCGCAAGGGGTAGTCAAAGAGCCCTAACAAGGCATCTTCACCGGTCTCGTAGAGCGTATGTAACGGAAACCGGCGGTTCGATTGAGAGCTTGCATTGAAGCGAGAGACAAGTTCGTCAGCGGTGTCCTGGATCACCTGGATTGTTTGATAAGTGTCTTTACCATTTTCCAGAAGCCATGATAGTGTGTAGTGGAGTGGATGGTGAAAGCTGAGGGTGCCCTTCTCGACGACGAAGTCCACTGTTTTGTATGACCGAGAGCTTCCTGGAAACGGGCCTGTATCGTGGAACTTGATGAGTTCTTTGATTTCACTCTGCTCGAAACGCTGGCTGTCAAGACCACTACAGACAAGGAGTGTAGCGATGCAAGCCTGTCTGATCGCCCCACTCAAATACTCATCAATGCCCTGGACACTGCTAGTACCCTTGAAAGCATCCGTCACCTGTCGACAGAGCTTGTTAATCTCGCGCGTGAGGAGAGATGCACTAATCCAAGCATCCGTCTCATACTCCACATGGTCGCCAACAGCTCTGACATTGGGGCAGATCCCTTGTGACAGTTTGGCAAGATCAAGATACTGAAGTAGGTATTGCTTTTCCAGTCGAACACGCGCTTGAATCAATGGTGTTGCCAGAAAATACCCCAGGTCGTGGAAAAACTGGTACAATCTGCGGTTGGCAACTGACCCGGCATCGAAACCTAGTGTGGCATCTGGGTCAACTTCTTCAGGATAGCCAACCTGCCTGGTTGTAAGAAACGTATACAGGATAGCCATTAGATTGGTGAGAAAATTGCCCTTCTGAATGACTTCTTCTGCAATGGAAGGAGTAGTCAATATCTGTACAGACAGGTGCAGAATGGAGTGGTCCGGTTCCCTGTCGGCGACCAAATATAATTGGGCCAATGGAGTGTACAAGCCGGCAAAGCGTAGTCCTAAGATACGTTTAAATTGAGGAACCTTGATGACAGTTGAGATCAGGAGGTCTCGGAGGTTGACGCGCAACTTCTTCCACAGCCGTAGATCAAACAGAATCATTGAATCAAGCCTAATGTTTTTGCGAATGTCTTCCCAATCAGGCAGTTGTCCCTCGGCAGACTTGCCTTTAGGATGAGACGATGCTCTCCAATGCGTGGATTCTGCTTGGTTCTGCCGAGCAGCCGGAGCACCAAGGTTACCAGGCGTCCGTGGGACATTGCGAAAATTTGCATTTACGCCTTGTCCTAGAGAAGCTGAGTTGTGGCGCGACAGGTCATCGGTCGCAAGTGCAATGGCAGGTTCCGTGTCCAAGGTTTGTGGAGCAGTTGGAGGCGGTGGAGGAGGAGGTATAGCGTCTTCGGCGTCCATTCTTTCATTCGCATCCAGGAAGTCGTTGTCACCATCTGTATCCATTTCATCCACATCACTAATAATGTCGGCAAGGATTCTAGCGGCAGCATTCTCATTGGATTCCATTATGCTTTCGGCCATCTGTGATTCGACTTGTTCATAGTCATCATCCTCCTCTTCGTCCTCTTCGTCTGCATCCGTAAGCTCAGCACCATTAGCATCCTCATCCATGTCATCGTCTTCGTCTGCATTTCCTTGCTGCTGATTGCGTTGTAGCAAGATCTGGATGGTGTCTGGAAAGCGGGTAATGAACACATCGTGCAGACCATGATCCTCAGTGCCTTCTCGTCCGATCCTCACATTCCAGGCTTGACTGCCGACTCGCCAAACTTGCAACATTTCTTCGCAGATGACTTGTCGAAGAAAAGAGGTGTTGTCCTTCAACACACAGCCGGCAATATCGCTCAGCCATTCCAGTATAGTACCGCACATTTGTTCTCGAAAGGTGTCCCGGGCTGAGCGAACGGTAACAGTGACCTTGATCTCCTCGATGATTTTAGCGCGGCGAAGCATTTCTTTGAGATCTCTTGAATGACTCACAATACTCCTACCGTAGTCATTTGCTTCCTCGGCTTTGATGAGGCCAAACTTCCTTCTTTCACGACAAGCACGAGCGCATTGATCTTGTACCTCGTCCATAGTATGTTTTTCGTCGTTCCACATGACCAGATTATACTCTGGATTGGACTCAATATCATCACCGGTCACATAAGTGCCCTTATCCAGTCTACTATGAGCCTCATCCTGCTGCACAGACTCCATCGTTTTTGCTGTTCTCAGATTTTCGGGGGAGCAAGACATCACGTCGCAAAAGTAATCCAGAGCGCGACCGACTGTAGTATGGACAGCCTGGCTCAGGTCCTCCGGGATAACAGGCTCAACAGTAACGAAGCCTGCGGCCTGCTCGAGACTTGAATGAATGGCGCATTTGACAGGTATTTTCCATGCCTCTTCATCCCCGCAATCACAGCAACCAGTGTTGCCGTTACTTACAGAAATCTCAAACTGATGACCCTCATGGTTGCTTGCTGTGAAACATCTAGAGCACAGGACAACAGTCGGGTCGTTCGTGCATGTCGAACATCGGTATCTTGCCTCGCCAGGCTTCAATATGTGGCCACAAGGATGTCCGCGGGCGGCTTCTGTGTACTCTGTTTCTTCGAAGGCTCCCTGCGCCTCTTGCAGGCTGTAAGACTTGGGAAAGCCATGAGGGAAGAGTTCAGAGAGATAGTCCGGTCGATCGTTGGTGAGAGATCGGAAAAGTGTTTCTAGCAACTTATCACGGGCATCGTCAGTGTATTTGTTGTCGAACTGGCGAGGGTGCTCGCATAGCGCTTGACACAGACGGGAATCTAGGTCATGGGTGGTCATGGTGATTCGACCTCATTGCCACGAAATAACTGAGAGGGCATTTTTGGAAATACTCCAGTATGATTGAACGATCATAAGATATCACATGCATGGGTTGTGGTGGCCCAGCGATGAACGATGAGCAGGGATGAGGCAACGGAGGTATGTTTGCTCTGTTTGAGTGGAGCAGCACGAATCACAAGGCATTCATGATAGCTGACAACGTTACAAAACAACATGCTGCACAAATAGTGCAATACAGTTTACACCCAAATAGTCCATGTGAGAAGACAACACGCAGTATGTCATGATTCTGAGTTCGTAGCCAATTCTTGACCTGCGAACCTCTACCTCACAAGTGTGGTTCCATCCTCATTCAATTGCTCAGGGAGGACGTCAGGTCCAGGAGTAGGCCAACTTTTACGTCGTTTCACCAGTAGACGGCAAGTCCTGTCGATTTGCGCTTGCATTCGTTGGCAGGTAGCGACATATGGATGTGACAAGGGCGACTCAAAGGAATGCTAGAGAAATCGAGAGAGGGTAGCAACCACCTGTTATTCTCGAAGCAAATGAATTCTGTACAGTTCTGTCCTTGCGCCGTCTTCCTTAGTAAACAGTGCTTAAGAAAGTCTCCTCCTTGCCCTTTTCAAGCTCAAATCATTCCTCTTCTTCCTCTGGCGCTTGCATGTATCTATGTTTGATATCTGGCCATCGTCGCTGCACAAGGTATGTTAGTCTTCGCACCTGTTTGGGAGACGTGAACAACGTACACCCTTGTTTATTCTGTTCCAGATGGTATCTGAGGCTGTGTCAAAGGCCCTGCATCTCTCTTTAGCCCTGCTTCATGTGTCCCCGAATTCTTGCTCTTACATTTCGAATGCGAATGCACTCAGGAAAACGGTGCCCAGAAAAACATAATTCCTCCGGAAAATGCCACTGTACTTGGTCAGAATGCTCGCCCTAGGAGTCTGAAAAGCTCTGCTCACTTGAAAAGAGCGTTCGCGATCTTGAAGAAAAGGTTAGCGAAATGGCCTGTGGTCGCTATCCAATCTTTCGCTTACAGTAGGCATCTTGAAAAGTTAAGCAGGAAGTGGTACTCTGACTCAAGGATTGACTTTGTTGTGAAGATTGTAAGGGGGTCTCTTGGACGTGGTTGCCGTTCACACAAGCAGTTCACTGTAGCTGGGAGCTGCGGAGCTCAATGCAAGTATCTTGAATGATGGACGTATGGGGAAGCTTTGCCGAACTTTTGCATGAACCCGTGCCTGCCACGGGGGTTGCAAGCAACGTTGCCAGCACTATTCCTATTGTAGATAGCGTAAATAACGCGCTCCAACGCAGCAGATCCGCAATATTGCAATTGCTAGTGCACACTCTTCGAGCAGAGAGATCGTAGTTTGTGCATTTACAGGTCATCGCCGTCAAAATGGTTCAAACGCGTGCTTTGAAGCGTAGATTCAATATATATGACCAGGATAGCAAGGCAACAAGTGCACCGCAGGCCAAATCCGAGGTCCTACCTCCTGCGGACCACGTACTGGATCCAATGCACAGTAATATTAACCACAGTGTCATGGATATTAAGATACTGCGGGCAGTAACAGATTTCAATCGACAATTTGAGTGCGGTGTATCGCAGGACGATATTGACGCATTCTGTGGGTTCAAAGGGCGTACATCTCGATACGTCCGCAGTCATAAAACCAAGTCTGAAGAGTTGGTAGATGGAGATATCGACAGGCACCCAAGGGCCGATAACTCACGTATTTTGAGTGAGTCCGCGGTCAACAAGTTCAAAAAGCGATTAGAAAAGGCCAATAATGACGACGCTGCGGTAACGTGGAAGGAAGGCTTTGCGGAGGCAGGTTTTGATACTAAAGTATCAACTGCAACACTTCGTAGGGAAATGCACGCTGTTGGTGTACGCAAGGTCGACTCCGTTGTAAAGGAACAGCTCAGCGAGAGCCACGCTGACGCCAGGCATGCGCACGCATTATATTGGCTGCAATTCCCTGCGGATCACCCGGTTTGGAAGCAAATGCGCGTCTCAGATGAGCACCACCACGGTGTACCGAAGGACAAATGCAATAAGATCATCGTACCGCTCGGTACGCGAGAAAATCCGAAAAAGATACAGCTCGAACCACCGCGGCATAAGAAGGAAAAGAAAAGGAAAGGGGCCACCAAATCACAAGCCGATAAGGCCGTTAATAGCCCAGTAAACGCCGACCCAGATGTGGTAAAGGCTTTCGAAAACGTACATCTATGGGCTGCGGTAGGCCATGATTTCAAATCCGACCTTTTTTTCTATAAGGGCCGTTCACCAAATGGTAATATGAATAACGAGGTCTATAAAAGGGTACTGCGCGAGGTAGTTACTAAGTGGAAGCAGCCATTTATCCTTATAAAAGACCTTGCTGGCGGCCATAGAAGACACTCTCGTACTGGCGCCGACGAGCCGATTAGTATCCAGGACGGTGCAATATAGGTAGGTACTGAAAGGTACAACCGCATTACGCAAGTAAAGCACGAACTCGGTATTCGGTGGGCGTATTTCCCTACTAAATCGCCCGACCTAAATATTCAAGAGAATATCTGGCAAGTACTGGACGAAAAATGCCCTATGCACGGGCGCTTATCGGAGAAGCATCGTAAGGCAATGCTGGAGCGGGTGTAGAAGGAAGAGGTTCGCCAGGAGTGGATAAATCAGCAATTTACGGGTGGTAAACTGGCTAAAATGCCGTATCGTGATCGGTGGCTTCAGGTCAAGCAAGCGGCAGGCCAAAGGATCGCAATGTGATGGAGGATGGTTCGATGGAAAAGGTGAGGTTCGATATCGTAGGATTGCTCGATTTGGCAAATGCAGGTGTCATACCGGCTGCTGTGGTTAAATGGCATTTAATCTATGATTGATTAGTACCATTCGATAGCTGCCGATCTTACCGTCAATTTGCGACAGTTTGCATATCAATGCGATGCGTGGTTGTAGAGTAATAGTGGATTGAAGGTTGGTGGTCAAAATGCGGTGGTCTTGGCAAGCCTGCGGTAAGTGGGTGGCAACGTTGGTTGCAACCTACGAGCCGACCAGGACTCAACTACCATTGTAACGCAGCACCCACACTCCGGATTCTATTTTACAGGCTTGCTGCCCAAGACATGCGCTACTTGCATTGTGAGAACCGTATAGATACGTAGGATATAGCCATTGTGCGGATGTCTTATCAACCGGAAAGTCCAGTTCAAATCTGCCCAGCACCTACGTGTTTTCTCGAGCGCCGTTCAATCGCAAGCTGTCTTCACGTCGGCGCCAGCTCGCTTTTCAGCTAATATGTCCAAGGTACTCTCCTCCGGAATTCAAACTTCTGCAGATGGTCAAGCTTTTATTCCTTCCTCTAAGAGAGCGGACGGGACTACAAGAAAAGAGATTCGAATACGACCGGGCTATAAACCGGCAGAGGATGTTGAGAAGTACAAAAGTCGCAACGTCGAAGCCTGGCGGAGCAGAGATGCAAGTGGTGTTCCGGGGGCTGATACGGCCGCAGATGATAAGCATGAAGTAGAGGGGAAAAGCAAAAATGCAAAAAGGCGCGAGGCTGCTCGCCGTAAGAAGGAGTTAGAATCTGAGCAAGCACTTGACGATGTTCAGGAGTCGGTCGCAAACTTGCAAGTCAATGGGAACGATCAAATAGCCAGGGAGCTCGGATCACATGTCGATGATCAAGAGCAGGACATGGATGCAGAGAGGCAGAAGAAGATTCGGAATCAGCTGAAGAAACTCAAGGCCGTCAAAGAGCTCAAAGCAAAGAAGGCTGCAGGAGAGAAGCTCACCGCTGACCAACTAATCAAGATCTCTAAGGAAGGTGAGCTGATGAAGGACCTTACTAAGCTTCATTATGAGGGTCCCGAACTTGAAGAATCCCAGGCGGCAGAAGCAACTCAGAATCAAGCAGATTGAGACGAAGCTTTGAGACGCCTTTCTAAGCACTTGTGCCCGCCTCTTTACAGGCATGTCCGTCCTAGCCGAACCGCAGCTTTATGAACGTGATGCTTCTCAGACAAACAGCATTTAACACTCTGACAGGAGTTGTGTTCCGGCGTACTCTCTGAGCTTCTCAAGTTTCGCAGCGGTTGGAAGACGGGCAACCCTGATATTTCCGGTCACAGGTCGAGATTTCCACAATTGTGCCCTTTCAAGAACAATTTGGGTGCCGGGAGTCCACCACCAGGTCTTAGTTGAAATTTCGCCTACTTTCATCGGCGTCCAAGCCGAGATGGCATTTGGTGAATTTCTTTAGACTCCGTCATCACGTCAGAGTTGGCAAGAGAGGTATTTCCCCAAGTTGGAAACTGACACATGGCTGCATATGCATTTGTCTAACCATGAGTAACCAGCAGCTGTGACCAATGATTCAATTAGGAATCAACTCCACAGCCCGCTGAGTGACAGTGCCTGCATTTGTTTTGCAATCGATGCATTGTCGAGCGGCTTGCAACGCTGGTATGCACTGGGGAATATGACCATTAAGAGATGTCGTACGCCAGCAAGAAATCCGAGAACGTATAAAATGGTGGAAGGCGCGCCCTATCCCTTCAGCATGTAAATGCCTTGTCGTTACCGGCTTTGAGCAGCGGATCATGCCGAGTCACAAAGAGGTGCTGTCCAATCTACCACATAGCTGATGCCGAAACAACAGTGACCAGGCGGACATGGAAGACTATTGCCTTGAAGTTGTTTAGCTAGAAATCGCTGCGACTGACAACAATTGAAAATTGTTTTTGGGTTTTGTTACTGGGCTATCTCGACCGAAGGCAGCGTGAGCTGTAATTGGTGTGTGCGATGTGCTTTCCTTGAAGACTACCGTGCATACTTTGAAACAACCACTCAGCAGCATTGCTCTTGCCTCTGGTTCCCTTCCAACCCTTCAAATACCACGGTAAGCAACTCGTCTCCTTTAGCCATTCTTTTGTTCAGGTTTGTGCTACTATACTCAATCACACCTTTTGCTCACAAGTGGATCCTTGCTTTGCCCTCGTTTCATGGCTCAAGCATATCAACACAATACCAGTCATCACTACGATGGGGCTGCGTTGCACGATCAAGCAGTCTCTGACCCGGTTCATTCTGAGGTTGAGCAGAGTCCGGGCTCGCGCATCACAGCAGAACTCTTGAATAAAGGAGATTTTCAGTCACGACAGAGCGATGTTGTACCTTCACCAAAGGTTTACAAGATGCCATCTCCAAAACCAGATATCGTCATGAGCAATCTCTTTGTCCTCCCGAACCTCCCGAACCTTCAGAAACCTCCAGCTATACAGAAGACGTTTTCTCATCCAGCTTTGATAGCCCAAAACACAGCCTTTCCAACATCGGCTATACGTGGCTCACTATTCAGCAACAATGATTTCCTCCGGAGGTCAAAATATCAGAGGTCTGAAGCTTCCTGTTCACCTGAAATGCCTGATCCACGGAACAGCATCCTGTGTGACTCTCGGGCGATTCCAGCAGCTGGCCATGACACGCGTAGCACGTCTGATGGACCCAGCCAGCGAAGTCCTTCCCCCACAGTGGAAGTCGAAAACCCTCATTCCAGAGCTCGTCCATCAGAAAACAAAGCACAGTGCTCTACCCCGCAAGTGCTGGATCGAGACAGACTTGTGGAGAAGGAAGCCACTGAAAAGGTCATGAACTCCATGGATCAGCAGCATATGTTACCTGAGGTCTATGTCGTGGGCTCTTCTCCTACTCCGCCTGATCAAGCTCAATCGGATACTCGTGCCATAGAAGAGATGGCTTCACCCGCGATTTCCCACTACTTTCAAGAGACGAATGGATGTTACGGGAACAAAGATGGAATGACCCAACAGCAAAAGCGTTCAGACACCGTACTTAGCCCATACAAAACCGGCTCACGGATACAGAAGCCTTTACAGAGGCAAGCTCAACATTCTCTAGGTAGCGCTTCCCCAAACATTACCTCTTCAGGACATCCCTCTGAGGAAGATCTCGTAATGTTGCTAGTGCAGCAAAATCGGACACGACATCGTGCTCACGTTGAGCTACAAAAGAGACATCAAACACTTAGGCAGCACAGTTCACGGCTTCTGGAGGAGAACGGACGTTTCAGGCAACAACTGACCGACACGACAAACAAATGGCACGCTACTGTTCAGGATCACCATGTTCTGCGAGCGGACCTCCAAGCTTTCAAACACAAGTATTCCAAACTCAAAAAGTGGGCACTGGAAATGCATGAAGAATACGAAGGCTTACGAGACTGTGGTGACAAGGTAAATGATGAGATTTCGGCCATCAAGTCGGAAATCGTGGGCGACGCAAAAAATAGGAATGATCTTCTCGCAAAGTGTCAAAGTATCACCAGTGTCTTTGAGACAATCAAGAAAAGCGTCAATGAATCCAGAGCTAGCACACTCGAGCTTAACACAACCAGACAACAGCTAGGGGCGGTGCAAGCTCGGCTTCAAGAGGAGAAATTACAGAACAAGAGTTATACAACTTACATACAACGCCTCGAAAAGTCTCAGCAGGATTTGAACAATCGTCTCTATCAAAAACAGGAGCAAATGCATCAGGACCTGGCGAGTATTTCCAATGTAGTAGGGGAATACAAAGACGGGTCTTTGGATGTTTATTTGGCTCGAGTTCTAGAAATCCTTGAAAGTGTTCAAAAACAAGGCGTACTCAAATTGACTGACCTGGAGATCATCAAGACCACTTGTGCTACGAATATTCAGACCTTCACTGCTGTCGAGGAGAAGCTTGCCAATACCTCAGACCAACAACTCGACCATCATAAGGCTCAAATGTCAATACTTACAGCTTTAAAAGACATCATGGATGGCCTAAGATCTAAGCTTGACCAGGTCGAGGTCTTGCAAGATTCCAACCAAACCTTATCCGAACGAGTTCATCAGGCAGAGGTTGTGTCCAAGTTAGCAAATCGGGAGAAGACTGTAGCACAGCTGTTCGCAAGTGGTTTACTTGAAGCCCACAAACAGATAATCAACAATAGACCATCGACACAACCAAATGAGCAGATGAACAAGATTGAGCACCTTCGAAGCATGAACAACGAACTCCACATCAATCTTCAACAAAAATCTAGTGAGATCACAACTCTACGTGCGGAGATGAACAACCTTGAAAGGAAGGCAGAAGATCTATCTTCAGAGTTGGCTGAAAAGCAAGCCCAGAATAGAAGTCTGCAGGCTGAGTTAGATTCCGTTCAACAAAGCCAGCATGCCGAGCTTGCTCAAAGCAAAGCTGACCTAGAGGTCCAGATTGCAATGCATACCCAGAAAGTCGCCGATCAAAGTCGTGAACTAGAGAGGTGCCAACAGGAGTGTCAAGGCCTTAAGGCGAGGGTTGCTGAACTTGTCAAAAGCAACAAGGACATAGACGGTCAGTTACAAGAGAAGGTGACACAGCTCACGAATCGAAACAACGACTTTGAGAAGTTGCAGGCCGACATTGGACTCATAAGAGAGCAGTACAACGCGATTAAGGGCACTGAAGCTACCCTACGAACACTGCAGTTGGAGTCTGTCAACCTTCGTGAAGCCTCAGAACGGGTAAGGCAGTTGGAGAAAGACAATGCTGACCTACAGCAGACTACTGTAGGCGATCGATCAGAGATCGAACATCTTCAAAGAGACTTGGCTGATGCTCAAGTAAAGATCCACGAACTGCAACCTCTCTTTTACGAGGTCAAAAGCCTTCAGCACATTCGGTCGGCGCTTGAAGCCACTGTCAGGCAGCTCGAGACAGATATGAAAACTGCACAACAGAATGCTTTGAGCGCGCAAGATCTACGTACACAGCTTGAAAATGAGCAGGCTCGAAGTGAGAACTTGCAGAAACTCCTTGCTGTTGCCAAAGACTCCACTCTTAAGGCTGCATCGTTGAAGCAGGAGCTTGAAGCTTGCCAACGCAAAAACGCCCAGCTGGAACAGATTGTGCAAGTCGGAAGTCAAGACAAAGAGGAGCTAACCAACGCGCAAGTGTCCCTGCAAGAACAGGCTCGCCAAATCCAGAAACTTGAGTCACGTGTGTCGAGTCTCAGCGTAGCTGAATCTCAATTGCGGACACTGGCTGAGGAGTCTCAACGCAAGGACACCGAGTTGGCAACCATGCAAGACCATATTACAAAGCTACAAACAGAGAACCGGTATTGCAGTCTGCTTCCAAACAGCACGACTAACGATGAGATATCAGGCCTGTCACAAGAAATTGTGCTGTCGCTCAAATCGGCAGAGAGCAACGAGGGCCAAGCCAGCGGTAAAGTTGTCTTGGATGAGGAAGACATTGCTGGCAGACCAAAGCGTGCAGCCAACCGAGGATTTTGTGAGCCGTCAGAACCAATTGTCGTGCCTAATTCACAAAAGCAGACACTCAACGAAGGCTTAGACCCCGAAAGTTCATCGCAAATCAGCTCTCCACCGCCAACGCCTGAAGACCTGGCTTCAATGTTTGGTGACAGTTCCGTGGTTCCTGCAACGAACACCACCGATATGAGCGCTGTTGAAAATCAATCTGCTGCAAGGCGTTCTACAGACGTTGTGACTAGTGGTCCAGAAGTCCGGCCAACGGCATCAAACGACGATATGCTGCTTCGATCATCTGATCCTGTAGACTTAGCCCATGCGAGCAACAATCAGACCACAGGTGTTCTTGTACCTATGAGCACCCAAAATGGCAGTCCACGGAAGACCCGGAGTGGTGCGCGGGTTCGCCACAGCACTCCTTTACCGCAGCCAGCTCTAGGAAGTGACCAGATCGAGAATTTCTCTACACCAATTTCCCATTCTCGGGAACAACATCGACCAAACTCAGCCGTCAAACGGACAGCGACTCATGATTCTAATGAGCAGAGTTCAAAGATGAAGAAACCTAATCTCAAGAACATGGAGGTTAGGGAACGAGCCAAGACTCCTGTCAGCGCAGTGTCTCAGTCTCCTTCAGATGTTTCCTGGTCTGTCTACGACTTGCCATCCACTAGCCGCAGAGGTTCTAGCATTGTTGGAACCAGAGCGTCGGCTCCGGGCAAGAGTGTAAAGACGGCTGCTAGCAAGTCGACACGCCAGAATAGAAAAAATGCACAGATGGGAGCTCGATTTGGCGACAACACACCGAGCTATCCGCAAGCCTGATAAAAGGAAAGTTGAATACATATTCGCAACTAGATCTAATAACAGTGTGTGTGTTATGGTGCATGGAATCAAACATAACCTGATTAGACCAAGGAAACAGATCTCTTATTCGAAAAGCCTAGCGGTTGAGGTGGCAAAAGTCAATTGGCGCAGTATATACATAATTAGATGGTTTAAAATCATAAACATCCACGCAAGCATGACTGATTTAATTCTGGAAGTGTATACACTTGCTATCTATCCAACTGGCGGTCATGAGTTATGCACACAAGTTCGGAGGGTTAAGTATTGTCTTGTGCCCATAAGAAAGCGAATAAACTCGAGCACTAGGGCCATCCAACTTTGTAGCACTGCAAACAAATACTCAGCGGCTCCTTAGCGACTGCTTGAGCGGCACCAAACCGTGCTGCTGCTACAACAGTAGAGTGACCAGTAACCAGATCCAAGGAAGCACAGTCTCCGTACATATCCTATCGGGCAAACTAAGCTATGAACGACATTTGAGGAATATAGATTCCAAGGCGAACAGATACATTTTCCATCTATTCTCGTCTGAAGGTAACTGGCTGACTGGTTTACTTACAGCGCCTTCCGCTCGCTCCCGGCCCGTTTGACAGCTTTTCGTCCCCATACTAAGATTGGGTGAGAGTCTGAAGAACAAGGTTATTTCCAGAACTTAGTGAGACAACTTTAGGTAGCTCTCGAGCAATCAGACGATTTCATTGTGGGTTGGCCTCGTGGATCCTTCTTGAGTTGTGGAGTGGATGGGAGGATTTCCAGTCCAGAGTGGGTTTAGAAATAGTGGTTGTTGGGTGATGCGGAGAGAGAGTCGGCGGACTGGCACTTGTGATTGTGCTTGTGCTTGCGAACAGGAGTATCGAGCAGTGTTTTGAAAGACTGGTTGAGAGGGAGATGTTGCTTAGGATGGAATGTAGTATTTGTTGTGACAGGGTGGGATAGAACGGATATTGGAGGATCGAGAAGTTGGTGAGACCTTGAAGTGTTGGTAAGAAAGAGAGATGGGCGAGGTCTTGTTGATGAGTCTGTGTCCTTCACGGGAAGAGGTTCTTTGCTGGGTTATGCGACGGTAACAGTGCTCATAGATGGAAGGTCGTCTTATGGAAGCTGAATGCCTGAGAGGCGGAACCTGAGATTGAGATTGCGCGGAGAAGTTTAGCCGCCGTCATGCCACATCGTTGTATCTCTATACCTGCTTGCGACATGTTCTGCGTGCTTGCTCGATAATTGTGGCCGTGTCGTCCTTTAAAGCATCATCCCTTCTCGAAGTGGCTTGTCAACAGAACTGACGTCGATCTGATACCCGTCCACCGTACATAATCCGTTCGATAGCTTCATCCTGCGCAGTTCTGCCCAACTCGCGAACGCCATTTATGACTCCTGTTTCCATGCCATCTATATGCTCAATCCCTGAAACCGAATAATTCAAAGTCCTCACACCACAACCCCGTCAAACAACATGCCACGCTTTCTCTCTTCTTTATTTCCCACCTCGCTTCTGCTCTAGGAACAAGACCTGCCTCTTGACGACCGGATCGTACTTCAACATACTCATCGGCCGGCTCGTTCGCGGTCGAACCATGGTTCGGAAGTAACCTGTCATCGCCATGGAGAGCAGGCGGACTGCGATGGTGCGGGATTTGGCTGCAACATCAAGTCAGCACGTGTTCGAAGAAATGAGCTATGGGAATAGATGTTGAAGGTCGCTCATGCGTCGCGATCGAAACGGGCAGCAGTGATGATCTTTGTAGAAGAGGCTCTCAGAGATGGAGGGTAGTGAAGTCTTACCTTTTTTAGCCATGATGGAGATGCAGGCAGCTAGTTGTGATGCAGAGATTGTCAAACGAAACCTGGACTTGATAGGTCGCTGGAACAAATGAGTTGGCAGTTGATGATTGAAAGCTGCTGGATTGGAAGGCTGACTTTTGGAGTTGAACTGCTGTGACAAGGCTCCGCTATCTGATGCCCATGCCAAGCTCAAGGGGATGATCTCCGGTCGACTTTCCACTCTGACACGAAGAGTAAGCTTAGCAACAGGTAACACGAAACGAGTCTCTGCATAATACAACCAATCCAAGTTCTTGAATCTCAAACCTGGCGAATGCAGCAACTCGAATATTTCGTTGTGAATAGTGACCGAAAGTCTATCAAATTGGTATGCTACGGATGCAATGATAATTTAACCACTTCCAATGCAATGCAATGCAATAACACCAAAAGTACTCGCTATGCACCCTACACGTCTACGACAAGACCTGTATTTGCCAGAGCGATCCCAACCACTATTGGAGCAACGGATCTCTGAAGTGCTTCTGGCTGTTCGCCTGCTTCTCCAACTTGGCTTGGTATCTGTTCTGCGCCCTCTGAGCGTGCGTCCGACCCCTCTGTTCCGCCTTCTTGACCTCCTGTTTCTGTCTATCAGTGACTCCCAACATGCCGGCCTCCCCTCGTCGCAGCAAAGCTTGGCTTTTCGGTGTCTCTTCTTGTGCATCTTCCATCTCCTCATCCTCAGCATCCTCGATGTCTGAAGCTGTAGGCGGACCATCTCGCAAAAGCTTCTGTGCTCGAGCTATGCGTTCAGCCTGCGAAGGGTAGTTGTGCAAGTTTTGTCGGAAATACTTCTTCAGACTTCGGTGACCTGCCACTCTACCAGACGGAAGGTGCATCTCGTGCTCATCGTAGAAAACTGCGTTGTTGTGCTGGTGTGCGTAGGAGTGGAAGCCATCCGCATTCCTGTGCGGTCGTTCAACGCCGTTCGAATGGTGTCGGTGCAACTTCATGCGTTGATATGCATCCGTGCGGTCATCATTTGGTATGGATGTGATCTCATCTGAGGCAAGCGAGGAAACATCAGAGTCGGTCTCCCAGCCGTCGTCTCCGACCTTTGCACCGTCTTCCATCTCTTCGTCCGATCCCTCTGCTTCATCGTCGGAATATGTGCTCGAGAAGTCGTAGAACTGTCCAATTTCGATCATCTCTTCCTCTGCCTCGAAGGCAATCATGCAATGGCCCTTGTCCCGCATGTGGGTTTGCACACCAGACGTCGTGCCCTTCAGCTTGTGGCAACCAATGCACTCGTGGTTCTCGTGAATCTTAGCTTGCAAATATTTGATTAGACCCTCCAGGTCGGTCAGATAACTCTGCTCCGGAATAAAGAGACCGTGTATCTTGGTCATGTGGACAACGCTGAGCTTGAGGTTGGGAGAGTCGTAGTTGCAGAACAAACATCTCGACACAGGAAGATCGGAGCTCGCAATGGTCAGCTTCTCAGGGGACAGAGGGTGCTCTTCCCGGTCAACACCTGGTGGCGGTGCAGACGGTCTTCGAGGAACCGCCTCGTCAACAAGGGCAGCATTTTTCATACCCGCCACAACACCTTCAAATTCAGCTTCTGCTTCAGCAGGAATCGTCTCTCCATTCGTTGTTGTTACTGATGATGGTTTGCTGCTGGCAGACAGTGCCTTCATCTTATGTGTCTTGCTGGAAATATGGTTCTGAAATGCATTCTCACTGTAGTAGGTCTTCTGACATATCGAACATGATTTGGCAAAGGATGCTTGCTCCTTGGCAGCCGTGGTCGTCGCTTGTGCGTTGAGCACTTTCTGGTTGTAGTCGTCTGCAGATACCGGTGGTAGATCGGCCACTTTTCTCTTGAGGTTGTAACGATGCCAGTCCGACCTCATGTGTGTTCGCTGAGCATCACTGTTTCGAAAGGCGACCGCGCAGGAGTTGCAAGTGTATGGATGGGTTTGGAGGACATCGGTCTGTTCGGTCGACATGTTGCCTGTGGCTGGTGAGGTTGAAAATCACAGTTGATATGTGTGCAGTGAGTGCTAGAGATAGAAGGAAGAATACAAATGCTTGCTTACACAACAAGATATTTGCTATCAAGCCTTGTGCGAAGTTAAGAGAGTTGGAGTGGCAAGTGGAGTTTGGGTTGCAGCATACAGGGTGCAGAAGAGTGGGATGAAAACAAAATATCGAATGCCACTCAACGTCATTTGAGACCCTGACTCGCCTGACTCTGATCGCCTTTCGGGCTCCACATGCCCCTTGTCAGTGCACGGGTGTGTTGCCGAAAGGATAACTTTTTTGCTGTTCCTGCCGAGGAAAGTGTAAAGGCACCGCTTTTCCGAGCAAACAACATTAGGCCCATGGTGCAGTCAATAACTGTGGCGGTTGTCAAGGACACCAGTTTGAAAGGAAAATCAGAAGTTGAACCACGTAGTTCGTAGTAGTACATTATATATCGTGTCCTGAGTCGTGTCCACGTAAGCATACTCAAGTCTATCAAGTTTTCCGTTCCCATTCCTCATCAACATTAAGATGATAATTCCGTCCCATCGTAAGTCATTCCGTTGCTCTGCCCCTACCAGCCCAATGGAACCACGTCAATGTCCATGAAATCTCATGTAGCGCTCAGTGTTACGCTTGTCCAATCCTCGCTATGCAATAAATCAATTCTATACCATTCCCATGTTTTACAGCATTAGCAAAGCTAACGCGAAAGCCAGCACTGCTAGCAGATGTGTGTGGTGGACTGTTGTAAGCCGGGCGCTCGACTTAACCGCTTGCGGTGTAGCAAACTGACTGCTCACTGCGGCTTCGGATATCGATCGTGTTGAAACTTCCATAGTGGTTAATGCAACGTCGCTACCCGCAACTGCGCCGCTAGCAACTTCCGCCAATGAGGTTGTTGCTGGTCTTGGGGCGGGTGTCGATGTGATTGGAAATCCTGAAACGTCGTAGCTCGTTGGCAGTGTGGCAGCCGCAGGGTCGATTGTGACTGTTGTAGGAAATCCTTGTTGGTTGTATGAGGTCTTGACTTCAAAGCCAGATGCGGAGGAGCCCACAGGCAAAGGAGAAGACGAGGAGTCCAAAGGGAGATCTGTCTGCATAATGGTTAGCACAAGTTCGTGTCGTGATAGTTTCAACGGAGGACAGGAAAAGGGGCTACGAACTAATTGAAGCAGCACTTGGCGGGCGGACCTTGCCATCACCGCCAATTGTCCAGCCACTGGGCAGCCCGTTGATGGAGGTATAAGTAGGAGTATGACTCACAGTAGTTACGGCCGATGCACTGGCTGTCACCCATGGATAGCCTGTTCGGGTTGCATACGCAGAACTGGCTGCAGCATCTGTTGAGAACGGAACTGGTGCTCCAGAGGCTGATGTCACTGTCGGTGTGTCTGAAACTTGCGGTGTATTCTTGCCAGTTCCGCTCGAGCTGATGGTGCCACCACTTGACTTAATGGACTGCCATGTCCCGGAGGTTCCTGAATATGAGTAAGATGTGCCGGTCGAGTAGTCGGTGATGGCGATCGCTTTTAGGTACATTGTATAGGGACCCTTGGAGTAGTCGATTGGTCCGCCAGCCCACGCCACGGTACCTGCAGCGTTTGCTGGATCGCCACCTGCCCATGTACCGACCTTGACCTGCATGGGTGTCTGAGGATATTGGCCAGCAGACACATCCGATGCTTTCAAGACTCGAACTGCATTTCCGTTGATGGACCAGATGATTTGCTCGGAAGTCCAGTCAATGCTGTATGTGTTGAAGCTGTCGTGATTGCTCGAAGCTCCGTGGAAGGCACCGCGGTCGTATGATGTGGTCTGGCCCTTGCCGAAGTAGTTGCTCTGAACTTGTGTATTATCACCTCCCAACCACTCCCAATCGATCTCGTCGAGGCAGTCGGAAAGAAGGACCGCAGAGCTGACAACGCCCTGTCCTGGCGCAGCTTTGACAACAAAGTCCACATGGCCGAACATGATGTACCATTTTGATGTTATTGTTGGAGAGTCACCACTCCTCGCAATTGTGAAGGCTGCCCCATTTTGATCGTAGGTCGGGGCGCCGGAGGCAGTAAAATCACCAGAGAAGCCGTTGGCAAAGTTGATATTCTTGCTCGTTCCCAGGGCAGGGTCTGCAGGACAAGCTGTCTAACTGTTAGTATATTAATTTTGCTGTAGAGCAGAGAACATACTTTGTGCCAGCGGATTGCAAGTGCTGTATGTTTGTGCCGACGTTAGAGCCGTGAATACCGCAATTACTGTCGATAGCAGTAGCGACTGGCTGTAAATTCTGTACATAGTTGAAATTGTGAAGAGAAGGAGCATGAAAGAAACAAGGATAGTAACTTTCGATGCAAGGGTAAATATATCAAGCAATGTACACAATCAAAAAACGATCTGGAGGATTACGTGTGTATGTGCACGAGAGTTGGTGACATGTAAACAGCCGATATAAAGTCTTCGAGTTCTTTAAGCATTTCTGCGAGGTTGGTTATTCACGGCAGGCACAGCCCTGCTAGGTCAGACATGCACACGTTCTACATACCAACCACCAGCAATCATCATTGGAAAGCGTAGTGTAGCCGCGGGGTAACACCATCAGCTTGGATGCATTGGCGACAAAGAGTGAGGTTGGATGAGGAGGTTGGACTTCTGAACACGAGAAACATGTGAAGTGGCTGGATGCAATAGCGGACACTAATAAATAGCGCTGACGCTAGCCAAGACTTACCGAGCCAATGACTCGCGTGTGCAAAGTACGTGGGTCCGACAGCCCCGTGAAGATCGTTGCCACCACCGCCACATCATCCCTGAGTGAATTGTCACAAGTTTTGTCTGGTTTGCTCGCCAAAAGCAGGGGGGCGAGGGGGGTTCTGGATTAAGAGGCATTACGAACCACACCTCAAATTCAGGAGATTTATTTGATTTGTCTAAACTCCATTCGCTTAACGCTAAAATCCATCAAACATGCAGCAATCGAAGTTCCAATTGAGCCTGTTCCTACAACTGGCAACCATGTCACATATTCGATTTACTCCCTTACACTATGACTCGTCTATCCATAATAGTACTTCAAGACGTTCGTCTCCTGCAACTTCAATTTGGGTCACGTGTCGCTACTAGCATATCATGTGCTACATTTAGTCGTACCATCCTGACTACCACAAGTTCTGAACGTATCAGTCCATTGACGACCATATCATTGGTGTCAGCTTTTCAAGGAACTGGATCTCGTTCCTCTAGGCACTGGTAGCATACTCACTCGCTTTCCCCTTGCACTAGATGCCGAAGACGGCGGTCTGGTGATTGTTCTTTTCGACAACGGGCTTGAGGCCAGTTCTGTAGACCTATCGTCCTCGGGCGATTCGTCCTCCTGATCCTCATCATTGAGAATGGTCGTGTCCTCGTTATACACGGACGTTGGCTGCTCTGTCCTCCTTGGAGGCGTCTTCATCATAGCATCCAGGCTATTCATAGGCGAAGAGGCTGCCTGATGATAAATCGGGGATGCAGCGCGTTGCGGAAGCGCAGTAGTTGTTCTCGAGCTCCGTAGAGAGGATGTTGGACGGACTGGATGCGACACACCAGCAGCTGTCGAGGGTCTATTTGCTAATGACGATGGTGACCTGATAGTGCCTGGCAAAGGAGAAGCCGCACTGCGAGACTTTGAATATGGCACTGGCGCCAGGAGACCGCTCTCATTCGGCATTGGCGATTTGATACGATCCGCAAATGATCTGAGTTGTGTGTGGCTATGTCTCTGCGCGAGTTGAGGATCGTGAGATGGTATTGGTGATGATGTTGCTTGCCGGCTTAGTGGACTTCGAAGAGGCACGGCAGTGGAGGTGGAGAGTGATCTAGGCGCAATACGATAATATGACGAAGGCGTGATAGACGCTCGTTTGTTGGCTGTTGATGTTCCGCTCGTACGTACTGTAGAGCTCCACCTCGGCCTGTCTGATGGTGTTTCCGCTTGTCGGGGTGGGAGCGGTACCACCGGCGGCCTGTATAGGCCTTGTTGATAGACAGATGGTGGAGCAGGTGACATCGTTCGGCGCGAGGAGGTACTTGCAGGTGTTGTGGGCCGCTTGAGTTGCGACTGAATAGATATTCTTCGGTTATTTGCTGAGAGAGGCGGTGGACGTGATGATGAGGCGGCTCGAGGCTTGGTATAGCCATTCAAGCCGTATCGTGAAGCCGGCTTCTGTGATAGATGGGGCGGTAGGTCAATGGACGAAGCGGGTGAGCTCCCAGGTGTTCCAGCAAATGTGCCACTGGAGAGAGACCGGTCCGCGGAAACAATACTGGAAATGGATTCTCTTAGACTTGAGTTAGATCTGGCGGTAACCGGCTCAAGGACGGTAGCAAGTTGATCTATGCGATCCTGCAGGTCTCTCGTACGAGCCGAAAGGTCTTTGTTGAGGCGCAGTATCTCCCCATTGACTGTCAGTCTGTCCTTAAGACCCTTTTGTATGATAGTCAGCACTCGTTGTATGGCTGGCATGTAGTGCATCTTCTTGGCCTCGAAGCTTTCGACGCGCTTGGCCAGGGCGGCTGGATTAGATCGAGCATAACCTGCATCAACAGCATCTTGGACTTTGATGATGCTCCGCTCGACGGACTCTGCCATTTTCTGGGCTTGCCTGCCTGCATTTCGGAACACAACGATCCATCTGTCTTCGCTGAGTTCTCGTCTCAATCGATCTGCTTCTTCGGACAGTTGCTGCCAGTTCTTCTCCAGACGCTCGCGTTTATCCTGTAGTTCTTTACACGCCTGGGGAAATACCTTGTCAGCGCGTGCCTCAAAAAGTGATATGCGCATAGGCAGGAAATCTAGTGACGCCCTGAGCGGTTGCATGCGCGCAAAGAGACTGAGAAGCTTCGTATCATCTTGAGGGCTCTCAACAACAGGCGAGCCTAATGGTGATGATTCGAATGTCATGCTGAACCTCGAGTTCCTGATATCCTCTTTCTTTTTTGTGGGCTCTTCAATGAAGCTCTCGAGCTCATTGATGTCGATTTGCTCCTCTGGCTCTTCTTTTGTTTTCGTCATGTAAGCCATATGGCGCTTCTCTTCCATTTCAAAGACCAATTGACTCAGGCTATCTAGCTCTTGACCGACCTCACCAAGCACTGTATTCCAAAGCTCTTCCCATTCCATCGCTACCTCGACTTGCTCATGGATCTGCTTTAGTCTATGCCTTACGTCGTCCCAGCTGATCAAGGTGAACTCCATCTGCTCGACAACAGCGCGCAGTTCCTCCGAACGTAGGTCACCAATGTCGTCTCTAGATTGCAGCTCCTCAATAGAAGCCACATAGACATTAATTAAGTTCTCAAACTTATTGATGGTCTTGTTCGTCTCTTCTAAGGAGTCCCTGCCTGCCGCAGCGGCCCACTCGATATCGTCATCTCCATCGAGGTCTTTCAGCATACGTAGTGCCTTTCGATTCCATGAATTGATCTGCTCAGCCGCCTGCCAGAGTGCTCTGCACGCCTTTCTCGCCGTCGGCAAGTTTGTTATACTAGCCGCCAACTGTTCTGCCTGAGGCAGGCTCATTGAACTCAACCCTGCCAATTGGCTGCTGAGCGAGGCGCGAGAGAAGGAGTACACCGAATTCGTTCGCGACAATGGTTCGGGTATGAAGAAGGAGCCATTATCACTCGAGGAAGAAGATTTCTCGACATGTTTGCCGCGTCGCTTTCTGTCCACGGGATTTTTGGGTACCAGGAGTTGATGAAAGTCGAGATCGAAAGAGGGCTCGACAAAGGAGTGTTCTTGCGCCGACATAACCTTCCCACACTCTGGATACGCTACCACCTCTCGGTAATTCGAACGACGCGTCTGCTATTGTGTTGCTGTTGGGTGATAAAGATCAGCAATTGTGGCATCGAAGGTTGTGCTCTGTCTTCATAGGGGATTTGGCAGTTCCGAAGAATTGTGGAGATGCTGCGACTGTCGACTAATGCCGCTCTAACTTTCAAAATGTATTGAAAGTCCTTTGAGTAATATTGCGTGTATGCGGCCGTGATTCTTTCGGAGGTCAAGAGTACATTTCACAGCAAACACAATTTACTGCTGGCAGTTGGAGTTGGGCGTGCTCCGTGACGCTCGGGCCGTAGTGCATTTGGGGTTCTTTTAGCCATTCAGTCGAGTTTAACCCTGCGACTTACCGCGCTAAGCATCCTTTTCCTGCTGCCGTTCGTCCCACGAAGTGTCAATTTCATGCAACATTTTTGTCATGCTCCATCAGCCCGCATATTGTTTGTTTACATTACCAGAGGTTTATCCTTGCTGCCTATTTACGCCAGAAATCACAGTATCTTGTTGTTTTTAGTGCTGTCCACATTTTCTTCCAGAATCACAAGATCTTTGGAGAAAGTTGAGTTTCCAGCCATTCTGCCACGGTTCAGGCTTCGAGACGTGACGAAATTGGTTGGCTCACAGGTGCTGTTAGCTCAGGAGTTTGAATCTTGAAGATGACCGCTAAAAACGTGGACTTGAATGAAGAGAGGAGTCCTGCAGATCATCTTTGAAAGTCTCTTTTAATTATCGTCCAGAGCCATCCTGGCAGCTCAATCTTCTTCTCTCTGGTGTAAACATGAACTATATCGAAATACTTGAAAGCAGCTTCAGATTAATTTGCGTGTTCAGTGCTTTTAATTCTTCTTTCGCTCAATCCAATCTCCTGTTTGTGTCAAGAGAGCATTAGAGTATTGCGCCGCCCAATGCCCGCTATGCTGATACGATATCCCCAAACTCCCAAAAACTTCACTCCTTAGATTATTTCCTCCCGTTCCCATCCCTTGCTCTTCAGTGCCTCGAAACCGTTGCTAGGGTGTGGTTTTGATTCGTCCTTGTACTTAGAGACGAATGGGTTTGGGTCGTCCTTTGTCAGATTGCCGAATGTGTGATGAATTTCTCGATGCTTTGCTTCATCCGCGCGGACATAGAGAAGGAGGTCTCGCATGGACTGGTGTCCTTCGGGCATGTTCCAGTACTTGACAGCAATATCTGGTGCTTTCATGTTGTTCCATTCCGGAATCCGGCCCTTATCCAGATCCTCAATCGCAAATGTATAAGTCTTGACAGCCTCCTCCTCTAGATACCCAACGAACCGATGGCAGGTCTTTGGACTCATTAGGTAGGCAATAAAGAAACCGTTGGCGAAGACACCTTGTGCACCGAGAATCATTGTCTTCATGAACCAACCTGGCTCGGCCATCTTCATAAAGGTGAGCAGATGCATGCGTTCGTTGTAGGCGTCCTCGAGCATAGTCTCAATCCAGCCATTGTCTCGTTGCAGGCGTCGAAGGCTTCGGAAGTGTCTGAGCATACCAGCCGTCATACCTGGGACAGCGGCAACAGTTTCGAGGAAGATGAAACGGATGAACCACTTTCGCGAGTTCATCACATATGGTTTGGAATCATCGTGGCGGTAACCAGTGGCGAGATCTGTTCCCCATCGCAGGAACCTGACCATGTTGAGCGCAATCTTGTCTGACCACGATCGTGTTGGTCGATGATCAATCTGGATGTTGTTGAGTTGTTTGTCTGTCATATCTGGATGTGGCCATGCTGCGCGAGTTTCCTTAATGTGAGGTAGGTCTTTTGAAGGAGGAAAGACTTCGATCTGCGCTCGTCGGGATGTTGAGAATTGTCTGTGGGCGCAGAGGCCGACTTGATAACTGCATCTCAGCGCATTGCTGGCTGACTGATGTGCAAAGCTGTGTGTTACAGCCCTGCTGAGATTGTGTGCTAACCCTGTGTTGACAAGTGTTCTCGTGCTATTCATGTTTGTTGGTATTGTAAGGTAGATAGATGTGTGTCAGCGTGATCAATGTCAAGTGTTTGGTGATGAAAGAAACAACGAGTCAGGGCGAATGCGCAACACATATGAATTTATATAATGCAGAGAGTGAATAACATGTGTGAGCTTACTATTGGAGTAACAGGAGAGCTCATGTTCAGTACCTTACCTTTACCTTACTTTCCGGCAGCATACGGCTGATGACCTTTTGCTCCATTCGGATCCTTCACAGCCAATGCGCAAGCAACAAAAGCCATAGCTAAACAGAGCCTAGGTTATTTGCAGCACATAGGGAAAAGGATGCGATATTTCTGGAACGAGGATTTTGAGGAAGGACGCCCAATTACGAGCATCTTTCGCTTCGTATAGTCGCATTACATCGATACGGTAGCATCAAAGTCTTGAGGTGCATGTGACCAATTATCGCGAGGCTGTTTCACCCCATTGATTGGCCCCACTCTACGCGGCATCCAAACCTCTTCCAGCAGACCTAGGCGATGCAAGAAAGCGTGGCAGGTATGTAATCCCACTGGCTTTGGCCTATTTTGGTAGTAG
Source organism: Neophaeococcomyces mojaviensis (assembly GCA_030247915.1). Classification (NCBI taxonomy): domain Eukaryota; kingdom Fungi; phylum Ascomycota; class Eurotiomycetes; order Chaetothyriales; genus Neophaeococcomyces; species Neophaeococcomyces mojaviensis. The sequence continues at coordinate 99,473 of JAPDRQ010000046.1, forward strand.
ATTTGCACAACCTCCGTGGCATGAGCTTAGAAGTTAGGATGCTGAATTTACCTGCAGGTCGAAATATTCGTCGATAAGATCTGGGAAGCAATGCGAGTATCGAATTGCCGTCATCAAAGGCTGTTTGCAAATTTCACTGGCCCCATGAGTGACAGCTTGAGGCAAAACAAAACCGGAAGAAATCGGGTGCCACAGGAATAGGGCTCAGCCTCGTCCGCATGCCAATTCTTTCCTATGTGTTAACGCATCACATTGTCCTCAATGGTTTCCATATCGATGGAGAGTCATTGACTCTAGCAACATCTTCGTCAGACCACCATCAAATGTGATAGTTCATCATTTCTGAGCACAAATTTTACGCGAGCCGTTGACGGCTACTTAGCCAATTCGTGTATGCATGCCGACCCCGCACAACTTATTCAGATGTACCTTTGACAACGTCGTCCAAGTGGCCTGATGTGAAGACTCCTATCAAGCCGAGAATGAAGATTCTCCATCCTTCGTTGTAATCTCCTCGGTTTCAACCTTGACCACATGTGCAGGGCTTGGTCCCTCATTGAGATCCTTCTTCAGCTTCTGTAAAGCCTCAGTGGTGCCCTGCGCTTCACCAACAACCTAAGATGCCGAATGCTTAGTTCAATCCGTAACAGCCATGCGTTGAAGCCAACTTACCTTGTCATCGCTGGTGTTCTTGACCCAGCCGGTAACGCCATAGCTATTCGCTTTCTTCTGTGTGAATGATCTAGCTCGGATAAGTCAGAGTTAACGTCTCGGTTGGCTGAGCCGAGCTTTGCTGACTGTATCGGGCACATACATACCTGAAGTTCACCCCCTGAACAGTGCCATGGACCTTGAAAGAGATTCGAGTTTGGGACATGGTTGTAAGCTGTGAGCGGAGTCTACTGGGATCTTGCTGACTGGAGATACCACGCCACCTAGTAAGTATGGGAGTCTTTCAGCTGCTGTGAATTGATCTGGTCGTCCGTTACTGAAAATTCTCGGCAGTTTTTTTGTTTCATCTATTTTGAAGAGCAATGAATACAGTTGGTGTATGAACTTTGTCGGCTTTTTATGACTTCACATTGTTTATTCTGATATCATGCCGCATGCGGGGATGAGAAGTGTATGGAGTATTGCGCATAGTTAAGCGAGTGATCTCCAGGCAGGAATCATGACTGAAATCAGAGCTTTACACTATCAATGTCCCTTGGCAGCACTATATTGTGCCCGAAGATATGGCCAAGAACTGGTTGAATATGAACACTTTTCTGCGCAAGAACCTCGACAACTCGTATCAAGAGTGCTGTAAGTTGTCAACCTCGCACAGTCATCTTTTTGGCCTGCTTCCTCCTACCCTTCTCAGCCTCCTTCTCCAAAAACTTCTTCTGCTCATCAGCAGTCATGCCTTTCATCTTTCTGTCTCGCTCTTCCTTTCTCAGCTTCTCCATTTGCCTCAGTCTATCCTCCTCTGCTTCCTTATCTGCAACTTTCTTTAGCTTTCCAGATTCGGTCTCCCGTAACTGCTTTATCTTCTTGCTAACTTCCGGTCTGAAATGGGCATTTGTAGCCAAATGATCCTCGAACCTCAAAAACACCTGGAAAAGCGGCAGAACATTCACATAATCCTTGTCGCTTGGCAATCTGAAGCAAATGTGAATTCTCTTCTTCGGCTTAGCCTCATCGATAGTTGTCGGCTTTTCAAGTGGCTGGTCGGTCACAATAAAGTATTCAAAGTAGTCTCCTGCCTTCTCAACAGCACTGATCAGCTCCTTCGTCAGCATGATGTCCGTCACTTCAGCGCTCTCGCTCATGACACTCGTCCAGTTCGGCAGCTTGGCATTGTCTTTTGTGAATGTCAAACTCAAGTCATATCGTTCCTCTCTCAACCGCCTCATGCTCAGTTTATTGACCACGGCAAAAATGAACGGATCGTAGGTAGAGCTCGAGATCGGTTTGACCTTGCCAATTTCTTCACTTCCTGGAACTGGTGGCGCAACGAAGTTCTTCTCATTACCATCGAACGCGTATGAAACCGCCTCAATCCGTTCAGGCTGCTGCTTCATTGTATCGAAGAATACCCCTGTAAGTTGCTCGGCCGCTAGGATGATTGGATTGTACCACTTCCAGAGCAGGATCTTGATGTCCACAAAAGCTGTGTTAGCACGTCCAGTAGCATAGCTCTCGAATTCATATGCCGTCTTCTCTTTGAGGACGTCTTCTGCCAAATTGTCTCCACTCAGTTTCGCGGCAGCCGTGATCAGACTGTCACCTTGAACACCTTCCGAGTACGGAACATCCTTGACGTGATCTCCGAAACCGACAAGCGCAAATTCGTTGTCCAGGAGAGGGCATGCAGTAGCCATGAACTTCTTTGCTTTCCGCCTGTTTCGTCTTGTGCCCCAGAAGTGGACAACCAGAGCGATAACAAGAAATGGCAGCATAATCATTTCGAACTTAAAGTCATCAAGAGTAGTCCGTTCCCATACTCGATACCATTTCGTGTAGACAATCGGTCGACCTCCAGTGCCTGTGATGGTGGTAGGTTCGGCCGCCGCAGCGTCTGCAGGCGAGGCAGGAATGGATACAGGTGAAGCTGCTGCTGGCGCCGCATAGTCGCCGAAAGCTGTGAGACAGTCAGCATTATCCTTTCAGAGCTTATTTGCAGCTGCGCATGCATGCTCGAAAACATACCATCATCTTGCACCGGAGCCTGAGAAGGTTTTGTGCCGAGCAAACTTTGTATAAAATCCATGTCGAGGTTAACAAGGAGATGCAAATCAAATGAATGACTCTCAAATCCTTGATAGAAGGAGAAGGGTAGGGTCTCTGGGGCAGATAAAGTCTCAATGGTTGAAGCAGAATTAAACAGCACTGTAAGCGGGGGAAGTTCAAGTTTTTGTGGATCGTCGCTGAGCTTGAGCTTGACCGTTTGGGCGGAAGGCTGGGATTGCAATTTCCTCAGCTCAGTCAGGCTCTCAGTATATCTGCTACGCTCAACGGACACAAGAACGTATTACGGTTTTATGATCAATAGCCTGCTGTCATCATTTACAACTCCCCATGCCATGATGTACAAATGCGGTTGCGCAAAGTGTGCCTAGAGAAGAACCACTCGGAGATGCTTTCGTTAAAGGAGTCGAAACCATGACGTTATTTTCTTGGTAATGAGCTGAATGAAACCATGTCTCGCACTGCTTGTCTACCACCATATCTGGTTCGAATGTACTGTTTGTGCTTCAATTCTAAGAGAGCTAAGTATCTTGTTGATTCTTTCAGTACGCCAGATCCTAGACCGGACTGCTTGAAATCACTTCCTCAGCTAACCTTCACCTCGGGAAACGGCCTACAATGCCAGCCGGAACCACTACCGATTACGGCACTGTTGGGCTCCCTCCGAAGTGTACTGCAGACTTCTGCCTAGTTCCACTGGGTACGCCAGATGCCAGTGTGTCCAAGCAAATTGCGGAGGTACAAAGGCTTGTGCGAGGACATCCAGATGTGAAAGCCGGCAAGGTTACATGGAGTATGCACAGTGCTGGAACTACATTGGGTAGGTTTTCCCGCTTGCTGCGCCGCTGATACTAGCCGCTTGAAACCAGGTACTGAATCTCGGACACTGGAATGACTCTGAACGATCCGGGCTAGCCAGCGTGCAAAGCAGAACCTTCCAGCTGTTAGCCAGTTGACAATTCGAGCCTTAAGAGAGCTTCCTCAATGCTGACATGTGATCAACAGAGGGATCGTGGTCAGCAGTAACCAACATAATCGGCCAAGCACACCAGCTTCTACACGACCAAGGAGTGGTACGAATACAGACAGACATCCGAATTGGTTCAAGGACAGACAAGAAGCAGACGGCACAGGACAAAGTCGATGCAGTGGAGCGCTTACTAGCAGCAGACAACAATCAAGAAGAGCCAGGAACGGTAAGCCGAATTCGCAAACAACCTCTCCCAGAACGATTTGTGACTGATCTTTCGGTTTCCCAGAGACACAGCAAAGATACAACAACTGATGCACCAAACGCGACCGCGATGCAAGGCGAAGTGAGTGGTGTTATACCCGACAAATAAACAGGACGGGCAGCGTATTTTGGATATTATGTTTACCATTGCACGATTTGCAGTAGTCAATACAGCTCCGGTTGACATCAGACCTGCATGTAGACCAGCACCGAAACAATTCATCTTCATATGGAAGTACATGCAGTATGCTTTTCTGTACCTGCATCCCCAGACCCGAACCAGCATGCTGGAACATTTATCTCCGTTCTCGTCCTGCCAATCAAAATGTGTATGTATAGCAGTAAAGAGTTCATGTATCTCCAGAAGCCCGCACGCTCCGAGTTGTGATTGGTTGTCAAAGGATTCGCGAATTACAGCTGCTGGAATCACTTGTAACTTGCACTAGTCCAAGCGGACTGAATGCTCATTACAAGTGCTTCTGTCAGTACATTACTGTTCCTTCCAGAGCGTTAGAACACGTGCAGAATCCAGGGCGCCTTCTTTCAGCGTTGGGATCTGCATCGGGCTAGATTCCATTGAATTTTCAAGACATAGACTTTCATTGTTATATATTGCTAAGTGCATAAATTAGTTGGCACAACATGGACACCACGATCACGACGGCAACTCCAATGACAACCAAGATAATAAAGCCGCCTCTGCAAGTCAACGGCAATCACGAAATCAATACAACAACCAACAGCAACGACACCGAAGCAGACCCGAGCTACCCTGTCTTCCGCCGTATCGCGATCTACCTTAACACTGTTGACCCAACCGGCACCCTCTCCTTCACCTATCTCACTGAAGGCGCTGCGAACACAATCTGGTTGATTCGCTTCTCGCCCTCTTCCAATCTGTATCATCACGATTCGGCCCTTGTTCTCCGATTGCGCAAGAACATTTCATCTACCCTTCCTATGACGATCTTACGCACACAGTTCGAGGAGCGAATCGCACCACTCTTCATCTTCGATCCGATTCTCTTGCTCCCGATGCATCTGATCAAAATAAGTGACGGGATCGTGCAGACGCTAAATGCACAGTTACGTGACCTAGAGGCTAACAGGCAGCGGAAGGAAATGCGCCAAGGCATCTACCACCCGTCTTTCGAGGCCGAGCCGTACGCAATGCTGATGCCGAACCTGGCGCACGGAGAGGGGACTGTAATCGAGTTTAAGCCAAAGTGGCTAGTGCAAAGTCCGAGTGCGCCAAGGGATGCGCAGCAGTGTCGGACTTGCGCATTGAACGCCATGCGGCGGGCGACGAAACGAGGATCTGGGAGGGGCGATTCGGGATTCTGTCCGTTTGATCTGCTGTCAAGCCACGAGAAAATTTTGGCTGGAGCGCTAAGGCAGGTCTGGAGTGACGAGAAAACATTGAGTGCTTTCGTGAAAGCATTCAGATGGAGGGTTCAGCCGGCATTGAGGCAATTGCAAAGGTTACAGCTGGATGAGAACGGAGTAGGTTTGGAGGACTTCCGACGGCCAGACGAGCGGGATTTCTCGGTTGCGATGGCATTGAGGGATTGTAGTGTTCTTCTTAAAGCTGTTGTGTTTGCGCAGGATGGGAGTGTACAGATACCCTTGGTGAAATTTCTAGATCTGGACCTAAAGGACGCGAGTGGCGGAAAGGTTGAGAAGTGGGCGAAGATGGAGGAGACCCTCATTGACAGTGGTTGGTACTCATCCCAAAGATGTCCAGAAGTGCAATGTGCAATGGCATATGGATAAACGCAATCACCAGTCATGCTTGATCTCAAAGATCTGATCTGCCTGCTTCTGAAAAGCTGGGTCGTTAATCTTCATCATCTCTGCGCGTATACGCTCAACAAGTTCGCTGGAAAGACCACCTTTGCGCCTGGCATAGATATCAATTCCAGCTGGCGTGAACAATGTCTTCTCAAAAAACGTGACAACCCACCCACCATCCTCGTCACCGTAGCCGAGAACTTCCCAATGACTCGAGGCGATCTTCAGCCATCCTTTGCCACGCCAATTATAGGCGGTGTCTACCTGAGGATGTGGCTTGTCGATGCCGTTGACTGTCTTCCACTTGTCGGAAGCTAGGGGCTGATACTCGACCAGATCGTCGATTGCGCCCGGTGGTGTGTCAAGAGGTGTATAAGTAATCTTCACATTTCGGTTGGTCTTCCACATAGGTAATGTTGAGTGGGTGACATGCCATGATCCTCTAAGAAAGTCTACTGATGGCTTAGAGAAAGACGAGACTGCTTTAGCTGGCGATGAGGATGGTGGACGGAACGTGGAGGGGTTGAAGGGTGCTGTTGCCATGTTTGTCCGTGGATTAAAGCAGAAGAGTTGACCTAGGAACTCTTGATGAGTGAAGAGTACTTCGTAAGAAAGGAGCTGATCTGGTCGTCTGGAGCTTGCTAGATGAGCTCACAACCATTGTATAGTTTTGATATTAGCGCGCAATCTTCACAAGTGGCGCTGTATGTGTAACAACCTTGTCTCAGCTTGTTTGCTTCGAGAATCTACACTAGCAACCTTGTTCTTGAGGCCTCAATATTCACTTCTACACTCAAGTGGTGCGGTACGAATTACATCAAGAAAGAGTGTCTCACATAGTAACAACATACTCCCCAGCCAGAGAATATGAACAAAGACTTCCACACCCAATACTGTGGATGAATATTTAGTCATTCAAGTACACTTGTCTCGATCTCATGCAGGCAGTATGCTGTTCTGAATCACAATATATCACTCTAGCTCCCGTGTTCCCAAAGGATGCCCAGCATTCCAAACATAAACTCAACATCATAAAGTCTTTTACCAAGACTGCCTTCGTCGGGTATTGTAAACGCTAAAAAGCAAAAAGATATCTCACAAGAATGGAACACAAGCTGTAGTCTCCGCATTTCGCACCCATCAACATTCATGTGCTGGCACGGCAGGCACAGCGGGCACGTCAGGCTCATCCAGTTTGTATGTCTTGGATTTAATTCCCTTTGAAGGACTTCCAATCGGGCTAGCCATGGCTAAGCTTCTAGCTCGAGCATGCAGCTTTCTCTCTTCTTGCCCATTCCAATCATTTGTCAAATCAATTCTGACGGCCTTCAGCCAGGCCATGACCGTAGTTTCGAATGCCTTCAGCACTTCTGTAGCGTCCTCAGCAGCACTGATCGTGGCCATAACATCAAGCTTCAATTTCGTCTCAAACCTTAGTTCTGCGGCCTTCAGCCAATATCTGAGGTTTTCGGCTTGTCTGTATGGCTTGTTTACATCGTTGTGGCATTTTTCGATATAACCAAACTGACGCTTAGACTTCTTAACAGCAGCGTTGTGCATCTGGATAAGTTTCTTGCCATCAACCAGGGTGTACCAGAACTTGTCGTGCAAAGTGAGATAACTCTCCTCCACTGGTATGCTTGATTCTTGAAGTAGAAATGCCAAAAAATCAAGGGTGCGTCCGTGCTCGTCGTTAAGCCAATTTGAATCATCCACCCACTGCCACTGTTTCCGCGATCGCCGCTCAGATTCTTCTAGTTTTGCTTCTCTGTCTATCATCATGCCGATATCACTAACCCATACAAGTATGATGAGACGTTCTTCCTCACGTACCCCACCAGCGAAATTTCTTGATGCAGCCTGTTTGAGCACGTCAAGTACATCGTATAATTCTTTTCGTAGCTGTGTGTCTGGTTTTATGGAATTCAGTCGGTGTGGGTTCGGATGTTGTGTGTAATATTGTCGTGCAGCTCGTATGGCAAGTGTCGTGGTATCCAAGATATGTAAGCCCTCGATCTCATAGAATCCTTGCGTGGCCTTCTCACTACTCTTTTGTGTTTTCTCAGACGCCTCTATGGCGTGCAGGGCATTCTCTAGAGCATCAACCAACTCCCTCTTGAGAGCCTGCTGACTCGGTGGTGGAGGCACATACTGAGCACCAGTGCGATATGTAGATACGGTAGGTGGTAGCATGATCTCTTCACCGTCCTGCTGCGCGGCTTCCCATAGTAGCTCTCCCTCCTCATCAATGGGAGACTGAAAAGACTCCTCGGTCGTCCTCAAGACGGGTTTTGGTATGTCGTACTCCCCATTCTCTTTCTTCTTGAGGAATTGACCCGTGCGCCCGTCCAACAAGCCAGTTCTTGCAAAATAATATTGTAGATGTGCAATGCTGCCCAAGCTCATAACACTTTCTCGGTTCTTAGCAGACGGTGCAAAGGTGGCGCCTTGAGGTCGAACATAGCCTCTTCTCCGCGAGGACGACGATGCGGATGTAGCGGAGGTAGCTTTGGACACTGAGGAAATGTTCGACGAGGACGAATTACTGGACGTACTTGAGTAGCCTGAGAACGATCTCGCGCCCGAGGGGAAACAAGCTCCCATGGGCGACGGTGCTAGATATGGGGAGGGTGCTGGTGATAAAGACTGTGCATCATCGTTGCTGTCATTGCTTGTGTTGAGGAAAAGACTCATGTTGCTTGCTCAAATACCGCGTAATGTCGAGTGCTGTGTCGGTGCCGCACAGCTAGCAGGCTCCTAGAATGCTGCTGACTGTACCGTATGCAGATGCCTGATGCGTTGCACGCAATGTATTTGCGATGGTTTATATGAAATCTGTGATCCGTTGGATTGACCAATGCCGAAACATCAAGAAGTACGGACAAAAAGTGCAGTCGCGACCTACATCTCGTGCTCGGGCCATGGCAATGCTAGTGCTCAGTAGTAGGGTGGTCAAGTTAAATGATGGTTGGCAGTAGAAAGGGGTACGTGTTTCCACCCTCAAATTTGGGTATTCTTCCACCAGCTACTGCTTCATACATTGACACCTTGATTCTCATACCTTCAGATTTAAATCATGGTAATGGAAGTTTCTACGATGTCGAAGAAGGGACAATATTCACAGTGTGCTCTGCTATGCTATCATGATCCTTGGACGAGCGTGTCCACGAGGTGTACTACGGCAGATTCTGAAAATCCCGAGGCCTTAATACAGGGGATTTACACGTCCCTAGCGCCTTTTATTCGTTGCTGAAACAACCACTAGGGACAAGGTTTCGGCAATCTGCATTTAAAATCCCATCAGAAGTCACGATATCTCGTGTTCGTTCATTGTTTACTTTTTCCTTTACATCAGACGAGAATTATTCATCAACATGAGAGAACGTGCTGCCGATTGGGAAGGTGGTGCACGGACCATTCTGCTCGTTAAAGTAACCTGCAACTTTCCAAGCATCGACTTCCTTAAGGTAATCAATGTGTGCCCGAATGACTGCGATCTGCAAGCCACTAATATTCACGAATTAAAACGCCGAACTCCTCCTGTCCAATCAACCAAATATATCCTAAGTCATGTTGAGGAGGCATTACAATGATCAAATCGCGGCGGCCCGCACCACGAAAAGCTAGCCGTTCAACCTTTAGATAAGTTTGTCAATTTAAGCTGGGAAGTACCAATTACGCCGTTAGAGGCGTCCCTTCAAGACCTTCCAAATGTAGCCCCGAGCACATTCAGGCATACTGGTTTCGTGCACATCCACTGCTCGTATAGCCCATTGCAACTTCATCCACCCAGTTAATAATCACTCTAACCCATGCGGAGTGAATCTTGGCTCTCCCTAATGCAAAGGGTTTTTTCTTTTCTTTTAAAGGGTGCTACCCTCTCGTTGGTACACTCATTCGCAGGCAATCAAATCGAACACCAGCCTGGCGATATACGCACCAGCCTAGCTCTTGATTGTATTGGTGTTCCTTGTCATCTTCGTTGCTTCATGACAACGTGCCCTTTTTTCCCCTTCGCTTCCTTGACGAGCACAATACCATTGTCTGAAAGACGGATGCACTCCATTCCCATTTTATAGTTAGGGCTGAGTCACAGCAAGGTCAAAGCTGAAAAATGTGAAGACAAAAAACAAGGTGAAAAGGACTGATGTAACGACGAGTTGAGCAAAAATTGAAAGTTCGTGTCTCTATTATGCAAGTGCCATAATTACCACTTGTGAAGCTCCCTCAAACTGGTTACCTGTTTCGTGATCCGACCTAGAATTTTCAATAATGTACCAAGGCGGACGTATCTCCCCACACATCGAGGCTAATTTTCCGAGCGGCATGCATATCATTCCAACATCACCAGGAGCGCATCTCTAATACGCATCTCCATAGTCCGTATCGTGACCCAAGTCATCTCCCAGGCAAGAGACCTTAGTCAGAAAAAGAAATAGCAGTATCAGTAAAGTCGAACCAAGATAACGGCATTCATTATGTCGGCTTAGTCTTCAACGTTGTCTCGCCGACAGTCCTCTCGTGAGAGGAATCCTTTGACCTTGACAGACCTAGACAGCGATATTTTTAAATGGTAAGCATCGAAAATGCACAGGTAAAGAATAGTCAAAGAATGCTGTGCGAAACGAAAAGGAAGCGACAAGGGACAATGGCATCAAGACGCTATTCCCCGCCAAGAGATCAAGTGATGATGCCTCAAACATTGCTGGCGCTATTTTCGGACGGGCAGTGTACATAGAAAGCGCGCCTCAACCGAAAAGTTCGCTAATTACTGTGCCCCTGTTGCAAGTGTAACGAATCATAATGCTGACGCCGGCCTGAAACGTGTTTGCATGTCTCTTCAACACGAGTTTCTGGCTTTTTTCTGCAGGCCAATGCTGAAAATCGTCCCTTGATGAGGAGGGGTGTGGATTTGGCTCGGCGTCCATTTCAAACCCACTCTTGTCTTGTGTGATGAGCAGTCTCCCGGTGAGTTAGACTGCGCCTCATCTCTGCGCATCCTTTCAATACCAATGCCCTTTGCCTATCTTACCGTACTGTTCAGCAGGCTGAATAGCATTTTCATGTCTTGAAGCTGGTTCTTCACTCTCTATCACTACTCGTGCTGGTTGTTTCTACCTTCGTTTGCATCTTCGACGTCGGTCACAGCCCATTTACTCAGTCGTTCTATCGAAGCCTTGCCCTCAGACGACCTTTTACAATGCGATCCTCAGCCTTTTTGACCGGCTTCCTGTCATTCACCAGTGCCTTCTCGATACAATCTCGACAGTCGACGGCGTGCAACAATTCGCCTGAGCTATGTTCAAAATCGTACTCTGCCATCACCCACCTAGGCGCCCATAATTCACCTTTTGTTCGAGATGCGTCAACGGGCTTTTCAACAAGTGGCAACCAATATTACAATTCCACTGTGCAACTAGATGCTGGTGTGCGGTTACTATCTGGACAAGTTCACAAAACCAACAACGATTGGCATTTGTGCCATTCTTCCTGCGATCTCCTTGATGCTGGTCTGTTGTCGGATTGGTTGAAGCACATTAAGACATGGTTAGATAGTAACCCGAATGAAGTTGTTACCATCCTCCTTGTCAATAGCGACAAGGCAACGCCTTCAAGTCTTCATGCCGAGTTCACAACGGCGCAGATCACCTCCCTCGCCTACAAGCCAGCCTCAATCAATTCTCCACCCACAAGCTGGCCTACCCTTCAAACGCTAATATCGGCGAATACGCGATTGATGGTTTTCGTGGCTTCCCTCGACGTAACACAGATTGGAACTGATCAGACCTACTTGATGGACGAGTTCACTTTCATCTTCGAAAATCCGTTCGAGAACATCGATGTCTCTAACTTTAGCTGCAGTCCAGACCGGCCAACCGCCTTCAAAGGCAACATCGAGTCTGCACTCAGCTCCAACCGTATGCCGTTCATGAATCATTTCCTCTACGAAACAGGAGCCCTGGACATTGAAACTCCAGATGTGGACAGCATCAATAACACGAACTCACCAAGCACTACAGCTGTTGGTCAACTCGGCACAGCACTTAATACGTGCGAGCAACAATACGGCGGTCGTGCTCCTACATTTGTTCTAGTCGACTTCTTTGACGAAGGACCCGCGATCGCTGCTGTGGACGCCATCAATGGCATCACTCCGACAGGACGTAAATCCTTACCCGCAAGAGACACCAATTTGGACAGAGTAGCGGCGAGCTGGAGGGGAGTGCAAGGATTAGTTGAGCAGGTGAAAAACGGGGAGAAGCCCAGCAAAGCTGCTTGGATCTGGGGAAGTGGCAAGTGGAGTTGGGGAGGAATCAATTTGAGTGGTGGCAGCATGATTTCTTGACATTGGAAAAGCAAATTTATTTGAACAGACATTTAGGATGTGTTTCAGATACCCCACGGCATAGCAATGGCGTTTTCGGATCAGATATCAAGGGCATTGTATACATCCAATGGGTCTATGTCAGGATATTCAGAGGACTCGGTGAAGCTCTCTGCGGACGTATTCAAACCCATTTCTTTAGATGCAGAGGCAGGAGTTAGTGGTTATGGAACAGAGCCAGCTATCAGAAATGGCTTGTAGAACATCTCAATGTGATGGTGACCGTCACACATCCATAGCTAATTATCATCGAACTGATCGAAGAACCAGTTTCTCTCTTGCGATCTTACATCTTGTTTGGCACCAGCATTCAATGCTCTGTTCGCAATGCTGCATTCAGATGAGGTGCAGTATTTGTGCACAAGCGGAAGCACGCGATCAGAAGCAATATGGTTCGTGGTGTTCATGCAAAGCTACAGCAGAGTGACGTGCTTGGTGGACCGAAAAATTACGCAGCGAATTCCCGGTTCGGGGAGGGACGAGAAGTTTAAGAACTTGCGACGAGGGCAACCGCATCTTTATCGCCCAGGAGTTTTCATATCGCCAATAACATCCCCTGTTCATTCAACCCATCTTCAGTTACGCGTCGCTCAACATTCGCCCGTTTCCCGGTTGTTGATAAGTGCTTTCTCTTGTTCAGCTGCACTTGGGGAGCCATCCGACGTGTTGCCGTGTTATCACATGCTAAGGCCCCTTCCAACAACACCATCTACCACCTTCATCATGCCCCGATCGAGTCGACGGTAAATCCGAGAGCAAACTCTACCTCGTCTTACTGAATCAAAATGGCGTTCAACTTCAACTGGGCACCACTGAGTGGTGACCCAGGTTTCTACAAGCGAGCGGAAGAACTTCTCACCAATGCTATGAACAAGAACCAGAAGCCGCCGATCATAGTCGACGATATCATTGTTACAGAGCTCAACCTGGGAGATGTGCCTCCCGATCTCGAAGTGGTGGAAATCTCAGACATAGGAGTGGACAAGTTCCGGGGGACTTTCAAGATGTCGTACACGGGAAACGCTTTCATCACCATCAAGACAAGAGTTCAGGCAAATCCATTGAATACATACCTGGTCACGAGGCCGGCTTATGCTTCCCCCAGACCGCTGGCAGCGGCGGCGGGACTGACCATTCCGCTTCAGATCACTCTTTCTGATTTCAAGTTATCCGCTATCATCATCCTGGTCTTCTCTCGCCAGAAGGGGTTGACTATTGTCTTCCGGAACGACCCACTCGAATCTCTGAAGGTGTCATCCACCTTCGATTCCATACCCTTTGTCGCGAATTATTTGCAGCAAGTCATTGAAGAACAGTTGAGGACATTGTTTATGGATGAGTTGCCAGCAATCATTCACCGAATGTCCTTGAGATTATGGGTTCCTGAGCACCAAGCTGCAGAAGAACGTGCACTGAGGGATGAGGAGGCTACGGCATATGATGAGCCTGCCGTCGATCCTCTGGCAAATCCACCACTGGACCCAGTCGATGCCACAGGCGCAACGTTAAGCCCGGCAGAAGTAGCTGCTCTTTCGCTTGATTCCCATGTGGAGACAGCATCCCTCTTTTCGAGAAAGAATCTGTTGAGGTTGGCAGCATTGACTGATTCACATCGAACATTGTCCTTGTTCACGCCCAACATCCAGGATGCTGTCTTCAGAGCATGGACTGGTCCCCTGGAAAGAGGAGAGATGACCGGTTCACACTCTAAAGTTACCACGCCTGCCTTGTCTAGATCACATTCATACACAGGCACCCTCAGCACAGCCTACACCTTTGATCACGGCTCAAATTTACGACCAGCACTACACAGTCACAATAGTGCGGCGAGTCTCACTCTTGCTGGTCACCAATTGAAGTCGCACAGAAATCGCAAACGAAAGAAGCGAGTTGTCAACCTGCGGAAGCAGCCAGAGACTGGGGAAATGGAAACTGTGATTGAGGACGGATCTACCATCACAGATAGCACAAGCGTTACTGGCAGCACCTCCGATGTGCCTACTGTCTTTTCTGCTCCTCCAGCAACACCGAGCTCCAGACCATTCTTGGACCCGGTGACGCCTCCTCAAAGTCCCCAAGCCATGAGACGGCATGGTAAAGAAGTGGAGGAGAGCTTCGAGCACGGTCCGGATGAGATAACTCCACAGCCTCGAAGTCGTCAACAACGTCCGTCTCACATCAGTATCCCTTTTGACCATACCTATCACGAGCCAACGTCTCCGTTGCGACACGACAGTACCATCCGGCCGAGACAGGGGCAGCGAAGGGTTGTCAACCTGACCAACAGAGCCGAGGAAGGAGACGACGAAACACCGAAAGCATCCATGATCCTCCCCGAGCGAAAGCATCAAACTCATACTCAATCGTCAATTCATCATCCGCAAATCTCGCAGCACCACCTTGAACAACAACCCACTGTTTCAGGGAAACAGCCTCTGCCCGAATCTTCCTCTACACACGATGAGGCTCAGATCCCAGCCATACCCAGCTTCCTTTCCTTCATCACAGACTCGTCGAATTCCTCAAGCATCGCAGAACGGGCATGGATGATGAAAATGGCGACCGAGGTAGCGCGACGTTATGAAGACGAACGAGCAAAGGGCAGCTTCGAGGTACCACAAACGCCTTTCAAAGAGGATACTGATGATCGGCCACCACCACCTGCTTATGCAAGATGAAACCAATCAGCACAGCAGGAACGACTATTTCATGGTGATTTCGTTTAAGTAATTGGATTTAGCGTTGGCGTTCAGGGTGAGACATGCTCGAGAATATTATCTATATACAGAGCAGGATGTAAGAGTGAAGAGATCTGAAATGCACATTCCTCCCTCAGGAACGTGAGAACTTCTTAATCTTATTGTTATTATCCATAGTGAGCAAGAGCGACTAAAGACTATCTAGTCCTCCATCGTTGTTCATAAATGATTAAACATCTCTTTATCCTAGCTCCCTTCTTCTACATACAACACCTCTTTGGCCCTCCACCACCACCGTTATTATCATGTCCAGAATTATTCCACATTAACCTTCTTCTCTCAACAACAATACATCACCAACACCACTACTCGACCAGCGTAGCCACAGCACGAAACAACTTCGTCTTACACTGACTGACTGACAGATTAACAGTCACTCAGTCACTCACTCATTTGCACACGGTACAGTCAGCACTATCGAATAACAAAACACGGTATGGAATGCACAGTCACGTACAGAGCGTCCTTGTAACGCAACAACAGATCCTGGAAATCGGATGGGATCTTTCATTGTAAGAGCGTGGGCTATTTATCTAAAGCCCCTTATATTCGGCGTTTCATTATTTGCGTGCATACATGTGTGCAGCTAGCTCGCTCTGTACGCACGGGAAAGTGATGGGGTCATCGAGATGGTCATTGGTGCTGTATATACATCCACACATCCACACATACATACAAACGTGTTTCGTCCTCACTCGTTTCGCCTTCCGTACCTTTCATTTTCATTCGTGTTGTTGTTCCCTCGACTGATCAGGAATTACTGCGTCTGACTCTCTACGAAATCCAGCGCGTTCTCAATCGTTTCAACACGGATCGAACTAATGTTGTTGGCGAAAGTGACGCCATAGACTTTCTCTGCCACCCTCAACATCTCCGGTCGGAACGTGGTGCAGATGAACTGTCCACCGCCTTGCTTCTTGTCGTCATCCTGCCTGTCATCGCCGTCGTCAGAGGCAGAATCGGAGGGGGTGGGAGAGGAGTCGGCGCGCCGAGATAGTGAGAGTAAGTGGTCGGCGACGGCGGTGCGGTATTGGGCGTCGAGGTTCGCGTCGATTTCATCGAAGATGTAAAAGGGGGCCGGGTCTGTTTCTTGAATTGCGAAGATTAGGGCGAGAGCGCAGAGACCTGGACGCGAAAGAGTTAGTATTGGATGGTTTTAGGATGTAATAGGAGAAGGAAGAATGAGGAGTCTTACTCTTTTGTCCACCACTCAGCTGCTGGATCTTCTGCTGATCATCGTGCTTGCTGTTGAAGCTGACTGAAATGCCGACACCAGTGTAGGCCTCGACGTTGCTTCTGTTGGCGTTGTCATCATCGGATTCCTCGTCGTCGTCGCGACGATCAGACTTGCGCTGTATCACGAGTCGCCCAGACCCCTGCGGCACCAGCTTCGTGAAGATTTGCGAGAAGGCTCGGCTGACTTGCTTGAACGTCCGCTCGATAGCCTCGTCTTTTCGTTGGTCAAGGACTTCAATCAAGTTACTGATACTCTTCTTGGCCTTCTCTAGTTCGCCCCTCCTCGCCTCCAATTCCTCCCTTGACTTCTGTGACTTGCGATAATGCTCCACAGCGTGGCGATTCAATCCACTTGCCTCAAACGCCTTCAGTGATTTTTGAAGCTTATGTAGCCGTTCATACAGTTTCTTGCCGTCTCTGTTGCGGAATCGATCACGTAAGTCCTGCGGCACAAGCCCAAGCTCGCGGATGGTATCAGCACATTCCTGCTTGCGTTGCTGGAGTTGGGTGCGTAATTGTTGTTCTTTGTTGAGGCGACGTTGGGATTTGTCGATGGATTTAGTGAGTTCTTCTTGGCGTTGACGGGCTTCACTGGCTTCGGTCTCGAGGGTTGTAAGTTGGGTTTGTTGGGTTTCGAGCGATTCGTCAACTTGGGAAATTTGCTTCTCGAGGTCAGCGAGGGACTTTGTGAGGCGTTGGAGTTCCTTTTGCTTTGCGTCTAGTGTTGTTGAGGTTGTGCCATTATCTACGTCTTCAGCTTCGAGAAGGGCTAGTTGTGGCCGCAGGCTTGAGTTGAGTCTGACTTCGAGATCTGCCTTTCGTGATTCGACCTGGGCTAGGTCTGATGCAAGAGTTGCGTATTCATTGCGCAGATTTTGGATGGCAGACGTAAGGTTGTCAAGCTCAGTCTCCTCAGCTGTGGTTAATGCCTTTTTGAACTCACTGCTCAACTCAGCTTGGTAAGCAGACTGCTGATCTGTCAATGTCTTGACATTCTGGGCGATGATGGCCTCTTGCTTCTTCTTGGCTTCCAGGTCCTCGCGCTTACGGGCCAGAAGAGAAACAGTGGAATGCAGTTCCTGTCGTAATGGGCTGGCGCCATCTCGTTCTTGTCGAAGTCGCTGTTCGAGTTTCTGTACGTCACTATGTGCCTTCGTAATGGTCTGATCGATTTTCTCGATTCGCCGCTTGGTATCACGAGCATTTGCTTCCATTTCCTCGTATTTCTGTCGTGCTTCAACGACAGCTTTCGTAGCGTTCAGACGACTGGCTCTCTTGTCAACCCAGCCACCACTAAGTGCACCTTTCTTGTCTGAGCGGTCGCCATCAGGCGTAACGGCGTTCAAGCCATGTGTTCTGGCATATTGAGCTGCAACAGTCAAATTCTGGCAAATGATACTCTTGCCAAACACCTGCTGCACGGCCTTTTCGTACATAAGGTCGTACGTCATCAAGTTCGTTAAAGGTCGAATGTCATTTGCATTTGGGATTGAGGTCGGTTTTGCTCGTAGTCGGTTCAGAGGCATAAACGTGATTCGACCGGATCGTTCACGATTCATCTGCTCTAGGATTCGGGTGGCAGTGTCGTCTGTGTCCACGACGTAGTGGAATAGAGAGTTGCCGGCAATAGCTTCAACCGCAACCTGGTGGGTAGGCACATCAATCAGCTCAGCCAGTGTACCGTAACAGCCTGTAAGATTGTGTTGCTGCTTTATTCGTCGTACAGCTTCGAGGCCTCTGCTTGTGTTGCCATCCATCATATACGACAGATTTCGCTCCGCTTTTCGAAGCTGCTCCCGAGCAACACCCAGATCACCATCTAGTCGAGCATCCTGTCGCCAAAGTTCTTTCCGCTCGTCTATCAGTTTATCCTTGTTCTCCTTAGCATTCTGAAGCTCTTGCTCAAGATCTCGCGCAGCGCCACCCTGATTGCTGATACGATTTTGTAGGTCTTGAATCTGTTGTTCCAGCTGAGTTATGGTCTGTTCATCCTCAGCAATACCCTCATTCGTCGACATCCGAGTTGCTCTGAAACGTGATAGCGACATGTTCGCCTCATTGATCTGCGCATTAAGCCACTCATCACGTTCTCGCTTCGATCTGAATCTAGCGTTTCGACCCTGCTTAGCATAGAGCCTCTGCTGCTTCGTCTCGGCATCATCAAGGCGTGTCTTCGTGGCATGTGCTTTCGAAGATGCTTGCTCATACTCTGGCAGCACGTCGTTGTTGAGCTCCTGCTCAGCTTCCTCAATCTGAGATCGAACCTGCTCCAAGTTTTCGTCATGCTGCTGCTTGGATCTCTGGGCGGCACTTCGACCATCGGACATGTTCCGCACGTCAAGCTCTGCCTGTGCCTTGGCTCTTGCTCGCTCTCTCCGCTCGTCCTCTAACTGCTTCTTCTCAAGTCGTGCCGCATTCATGTTCTGACGAAGCTCCTCGAGCTGCTGGTTGATGCGCGCAATATTGTCTTCACCGTCAGCATACGCCTGTTGATTCTCGTCAAAATTCTCAATGCGACCCTGTCGTCTCTCATCCAGCTGCTGCAACCCTTTTGTAGTCTCCTCAAGTTCGCGCTGCTCAAGCACATACTCGATCGCTCTCTTCTCAGCATCCTGCTCCTGAAAATTCCGTAACTCCTCCTGCTCCTCCTCTAGCTCCGCCAGCCGCTCATTTATCTGTTCGAAGGTCGCGTCAATAGCCGCCATCTTATTGTTCGTCTCATTCATAATCTTCTGACTCTCCTCCTTCTTCGCGGTAAACGCCTGTGTCCCTGCCACACTCTTAAGCAAATCTAGTCTCTCTGGGTCTTTCATATTCGTGATCCTCGTGATTCGTCCCTGCGGAACGATGTAGTATGGATTCGACCTGGAGAAGCCAGCAGTCTCCAGCAGATTCATGACATCCGAGCGCGTCGCGTTCTTGCGGTCGAGTGAATATTCATCTTTCTTAAGGCCGATCGTGCGTCGCAAGATGAGCTCGTCGTTCCCAGTTGGGAAGCGGTGATCTGAATTGTCAAAGATTATCTCGACATATGCTGACATGATGGAGGAGCCAGAGCCTTCGTGGATGAGGGCTTGTCGCTCCTCGCGGGAGAGGCCACTGGCGTAGGCATCACCAAGAACGAAGCGGATGGCGGCGAAGAAGTTACTTTTGCCGGAACCATTGCGACCAACAATGACGTTGAGCTTTGGTGAGAAAGGGTCGACGATTGTCTGGTTCTTGTAGCTGAGGCGCGAGTCAGTAGAGTTATATGATCGACCCGGCAAGACGTACCTTTTGAAGCCCTGGATGACTATTTGTTTAATATACATCCTGTCAGTATACTTGTAGTCTTGCGACCTACGACCGATAAGCAATGACTCGTCAGGCGCACGATGTAGTGCGCTGAAGTGTTGCGAGTGAAGTGGGTGGGCTGCTTCAAGCAATTTACGCGTAGCGCGACGAGACGCGAAGTGTTCGTTCACGTGACTGAAGGTTGTAGAGATAAAAGGGTTTGAGGAAAGCCAGTAGCTGGGTGAAGGGCTCCAAACACGAATCAGAGGTACTAAGATGAAGAGAATAGCATTCAGAAAAGGGCAAACTGTGCTTGCTAGTAATGTCCGTTAGTGCTCCTTCAACGCCTTCGCTCAAATACCTAGCAACCCGAATCATTGAAACAATACACACGAACTTCACCATCCTCACTAGCTGAGCACATCCTACTATCGCTAAGCCCAATACAAGTAACAGGCCCTGAATGCCCCGTGAATGTACGATCACATTTCCCAGTCCGGGGATCCCACACTTTTGTCATCCTATCCTCGGCGCCAGAAACAATTCTCAGCGCATCTGCAGCTAAAGCCCAAACGCCTTCCACATGACCAAAAAAGGTTCGTATACATCGTCCAGTAGAAACGTCCCACATTCGAATAGTGTTGTCCAAAGCAGAGGTAAGCATGTATTTCGGCGGTTCTGGTCGACCATCGGAAAATGTACATTGGTATGCATCTAAACCTTGACGATCGGAGCATAAGCTCCGATGCGACAGTACAGGCGACTGGCCGTGCTCAGAGAAGACAGACGAGGCCGCTGTATGCATGCTGCGTGGACTGCCCGGCTCAGAATAGTGGTCACCAATAATGGTCGGCTCATCGTCTGCATCAAATTCTCGAGGAAGCAAAACGACTTGCTGAACACACGCAACATGACCCTTGAATTCTCGAATGCATTGCTTGGTATCCAGGTCCCAAAGTCTGGCAGTCATATCATCCGACCCTGTGAAGACAGTCCTTGACGCGGTATCAATACGAACAGAATTGACCCAGTTCGTATGGCCACGAAGTGCATAACGTGACTTGTCCTCGAAGTTCCACACCATGGCTGTTCCGTCGGCAGAGCCAGACACAAGGATGTTTGAGTCAAAGTGAAGGCCTATGACGGCTCCGTGATGGCCGCTGTAGGTCGCCAAGCAATTGCCCGTACGCCAGTTCCAGACTTTGAGTGTCCCATCCATGCTGCCGCTGATCAGCTTGGTCTCGTCAAATTGCAGGCAGCGGATGCCAAGAGTGTGGCCGGACAATGTTCGGACTTCATTGCCCGTTTCCAGATCCCAAATCTTAATGGTGTTATCGTATGACCCTGTTGCAAGCATATTGTCAAGGATCTGCACAGCCATGATTCCATTGGTGTGGCCTTTCAAGATCTTCGTGCTGCATATACCGTGCTTCCAGTTCTTGCCGACCCGAAATCGGTCTCGATAGACATGCTTCCAAGGACGAGTCTTGATATCCTTGTCCGCAGACGTGGCTTCCGCTTTTGCCATTGCGCCATGGAGGCCACTTGATCCTGCATCCGCTGTTGTCGCACTGGGTGCCGGGATAAGTTTGCTCTCATCAACTTCTGCGACAGGTGTTATGGCCGGCGACCAGGTATTTTGGCCCCTCCCAGCAGCCCGAAGTTGCATTTGCCTCTTGGACGCTCGCAACCTCTTCCTATCCAGGAGCGGAAGACCCCAACCACACTTTATGCACTTCCTGTCGATATGTTGCTCACACATACGATGCCATACTACATCATCATCGGCGAGCTGACGCCATTTCCTGGACACTTGAGCCGCTTTACACAGCGAAATAGTGTCCAACGAGCTCAAAATGCGGAATGATATTTCGGGTGGCAGGGCTGATAGGAAGTCGATTTTGATGAGTTTTTGAACATTCGCCGAAAGAAAGGATAGCTGAGGAAAGCAGCACTGGGTAAGAATACCCTGCAGCATCAGATTTCGATGTTTCGATGGCGCGGCAGAGAAGAGTGACCACACTTGTACAATGCCCTGCCTGTCACTCTCGGACAGCTTCTCCAAACTTCTCTGCAGCTTGTCCATCGACGGTTCATCTGCCTGTCTGCGGCATAACATATCTGGTTGGTGTCTATAGCAGAACTTGGTGTTCGAGCCCGATGGCGTAGACGATATAGGTGCAGTACGAACACCCTGCGGCGCATACGAAGTAGGAATATGCTTGGCCATGAACGGGGCGACTATTTGTGGATCTAGGCTGGTGATGGCAGAAGCCTTGCTATGGTCGGACAAACGTGTGGGATCGTGCTTCTCTGCGTGTGGACCATCAAACCTGCGAAGCTTGAAACCATTCTCCTGTTCATCCTCCTGGTCGTTTTCGTTGTCTGTCCTCATCCGTTTCCTCGCAGGCATTTCCCATTCGTGCGCGATGTGCGCCTCCATCTCATTCCTGTTCTCCGCACTCCCCATCCTGTGTAACGTTGCCTTCTCCCCTCAGAATAATGAGCTCGGGCAGAAGCCGTTAGCAACACGTGACCATCTTTCGACAGTGAGACGACGCAGATGGTCTGCGAACAACAAACGCTGTGTACCCTGAAAGCACTGGTGGTCCGGAGAAAATATCGGACGAGGTGTGCTTGAAGGAGGCAATGCAGATGCGAAAGACTTCACCACAGTTGATGTGCAGTGGAGGTGGCTGGAGTCCAGTGCCTGCTGTGGGCGCTCGGCGAAGCGTTGGGGCGATGTTATGTTTCTCTGATCTTCGGTGTGTGGTATATGTGGTACTTGAAGTGTGTGAGCTGCGTGATTTAAGAGAGAGGCACGAGGACGTAATACGATGCTTTGACAAGGAGGATGGGGCGGCTCGCTGTCGCAATCGCAGGATTCCAGAATTGTCAACTGTATTTCAAAGCAGCAATGAAGCCCAACAAACAGATCGAAGAGCGAACATCAACAGTGGTTGCAGATTGGAGACAGCGAAAGCGGTATGCAAGTTAGGCTTGTCGGCGAGAAACGATCAGTCAGACACGCCTCAATGGTCCAAAATCTGGAGTGGGGAGCATGCGCAGTTTTTGACATGACGCAGGTCATTGGTCACGGGGAAGCGAAAGCCAGATTTTAGTGCCCGCAGGGTCTGTGGGCTGTATGACGTGATCCTGGGTCGTCCTTGCACAATCGGGTTGATGCCTCGCGTGCCTGAACATGCAGACCTGCCTCGTGTTTGGAGTGCACCATTCTCTTCATCAAATCACGGCAGTCTTTTCATTGGAAGGTAAGCCGTGGCGTTATCTGCCATCATTTTTATGCCGTGCTTGGTCCAGGGCAGGCGTTGGGCTTGCATTTCAATTAGCCAATATTTACCTTTATGCAGCAATCCACCGCTTCCCTGCCGTCCAGGCATTCCTCGCGGAGACCTTCTCCGGCTGGATCTGCGAAGAGCACTGGCGTCGAGGTGTCCATAGAGACTCTGATATCGTGGTTGGTCGCAGCTAAGCGGTCTTTGTCGAGCATACACCATGTCCACCAAGCCACCACCCTCCTGACCGAAGCGCGATTGACCATTGAGACGACGACGGCACTGATAGCACGCACGAAATACCTCAGAAGATCGTTATATTCGCAGTTGAAGATACTGAGGGGTGTGCAATATGAGCTCGAAGGAGGAGCGCATACCGTAAAGCAGGAGATATATGCAATTGCGAAAGAGCTGGAAAGGACGAACAGGAAGCTACAGGATGATATTGAATTGCTCAAGCAGACCCGAGTGGAAGAAGGGTTCAAGCTGCGGAGACAGGGAGACGAAGCATCTGCAACACCAGAGCACGAGCAAAAGAACACATTGCACGACTTCGTCGATGATAAACCTGTAGAAGTACTGCGGCAGACTGCTCAAGCAGCCCAAGCCAGCGTTGAAGCTGCTAGAAGCAGTATTGACGCCTCCATTCGTAGTCTTGAAGATGACTTACAAAGCATCAACGAGGTTCTTGCTGATCGAACCGCCACCTCGTCCTCTACGAAATCCGACCTCCGTCCTCCAAACGTACCAAGACTATTAAGGCTGCTGGAACGAAATGCCCACGATATGGCTCAGAGTCTCGAGAGCCTTGTCCAACACTTCGACTCCTGCGTTGATGCCATCAAACATACCGAAGGTGGTGGAGCAGCTGTGGCAAAGAACGTCAATGCCGAAGACTTACCGGAAGGAGTTGATGTGGAAGCTTTTGAGGGTCCAACACAATCAATGACAGAGGAAGAAAGAGCCGACATGCTAAGAGTGTTGAAGACAGATGCCGATCAGGTCGAGGACGTGGTCGCCGAGATTCAAGATCGCGGAGCCGAAATGGAAGCACAAGTTGAGCGCATCATGACCTGGCGTGAGTCTTGTGGAACGTCTTATCGAGATGTTGCGGCTGCTTTGAAGCTTCTCGAGAAGGTGGGCGACCGCTTGCCTTCTCACATGGCAGAAGTCACTCAACTCTCATCACATTGGATTGGGGAGCGAGCAAAAATTGAGGATTGCATGGGCGGAATGGAAGAGCTGTGCCAATGGTACGAGAACTTTCTCGCCGCCTATGATGGCATGGTTGTTGAGGCTGCTCGGCGCAGGATGGTGCGGAAGCGTATGGAACAGCTTGTGCAAGAGGTCCAGACTGAGCTGGACCAGATGTATGAGGATGATCTGGGTGAAAGAGAGCGTTTCCGCTCTGAGAAAGGTGGCTATTTACCGAGTGATATCTGGCATGGTTTGAATAGCTTGCCGGCACAATTTGGCTTTCAAAGATTGAATGATGAGGGTCTTGACAGCGTGCCGGAGCTGCCAAAGGAAGTTATTACTAACGCTTTGAAAAGGGTAAAGGCCGCACAGAAAGAGGTTGATGAGCGATAGACATGCTTGTTGCACTTGCTAGAAGGAAACTGAATAAAGAGTATTAGCATACGTTTTGCACCCAAATTGTTAACGTAGAGTCAATCACAATTCTAATCCGTGCTCTCTTCGTAGATCATTGGCGTATCGCAAGAGGCTTCTGGACGAAACCATCGTTGCCAGTCGTCTGTTAATAGGCAGAACACCACGCCTCATATCAAGTGTAAAGTTGATAATCTCTTCATGCTAGTGACCAAGGACAGTGGAAAGTGCTTACCATGACTCTGACTTCAGCTGTATCCCAACATCAGTGCTTCTTTCGACTGCTCTGGCTGACCAATTTTTTCTTTATGCCTTTTGGCATTTTGGTCTTCCTTTTCTCGCGTCTTTCCTCCTTGACGGCTTGCTTGTGCGCCTTCTTCTCGTCCTTATCTTGAAATCGCTTGCCTCGTGGTTTGGCCAGTCCATCTTCCTCGAAATCATCGTCATCAGAATCAGAATCAGACTCTGCATCGTTTTCCTCCGACTCGGATTCATCGGAAGCTGCACCTTCGTTATCCTTGATGGGCGCTCCACCGTCTTTCGTATCCGCAAGTAGATCTTTGTACACGAGCGCGTTACGTCCTTCCGTCCGCATCTGACTCGCATCTCTCTCTGCGTCGTATACGTCATTCAGAGTCTGCGGAATATATTGCTTTCGGAAGACTTCATTCTCCACTTCATCGTCAACCTCGTCGGAACGATTGGCCATGATCTCCTGAATTTCATCCTTCAAAGTGTCTAGACCAAGACTTCCCTCTGCCTTTGTTACGTACTCGTAGGTGGTCTTGTCAAGTAGCACTGCGACTTCCTTTCGTCGGAAGAAGTCATTGACATTCTTGATGTCCATTCGAAGGAAGTCCAGGCTTCGTGGATGATCGTGTTCGACACTCTGGCTGACATCAATAATAACTGGTTTGTCTTTGTGGAACAATAGGTTGTACTCGCTCAAGTCAGCATGAACCAAGTGGCATTGCTGATACATGACCCGCATGTAAGCAACAACGTCGATGTAGACAGATCGCCACTTCGCAGCAGCATCCTGGTCAACGAATTCAACATCCTTCAGACGTGGTGCCGGTGTGCCCTTACTATCACCAACAAACTCCATACCAAGCACGTGCAACCTCAAATATAACGGTTCAGGAGAAGGGATTCCCGCCGAGTGGATCCGTTTGAGATTCCTCATCTCCTTCTCGGCCCAAACTTTGACCATCGCACGGTTACTCGACTTATTATATCCAGACTTAAATCGAAACTCCCCCGTAACATACTTTTGACGGTCTTTGAACACTAGAATGCTTGTTTTGTACACCTTGATTGCTCGGTGCTTCTCGTTGCCGTCCTCGTCGATGGAGAGCGCGTGGTACACATTTGCCTCCTTTCCAGTAGAGATCACACCGTTTATTTCGGAAACGATATTGCGATTGATCATTTGTAGTAGGAGCATTCGTGTCCGTGGGTCAAGCACTTGCTCTGAAGTGGCACGTTCGGACTTGTCAGCGCCTCTGCCATGGTAGGTGCCTAAGTATTTGTCCTCGAGTTTGAGCTTTGCGGTGTGGCGCGTGAGAGAGGCAACTTGGTCATCTACTGATATTGATCCGGCATTTTTG
The DNA here is from genome assembly GCA_030247915.1 of Neophaeococcomyces mojaviensis. NCBI lineage: Eukaryota > Fungi > Ascomycota > Eurotiomycetes > Chaetothyriales > Neophaeococcomyces > Neophaeococcomyces mojaviensis. Next base: position 125,398 of record JAPDRQ010000046.1, read on the forward strand.
GCTTGCGGGTTTGATTTTGGATATTGTGATGGTTGTACGTTTGGGTCAGTTGACGCCTCGTTTAACCTCCTCTGTCTGTTGTATGATTTGGTAAGATCTGCTGGGTTCGACGCGGCAAGGTAGTCCGTATCGAGGTCATCTTCTTCGTTTCCTTCATCGAAGATATCACCGAGATCATCTGAAGCATCACCTTGCTCTTCTTCCGCAACCTGGCCGTCGTCCGCAGGTCTTTGTTGAGATGTATTTGTGTCATGAGCGTAGCCACTGTTTGGAATGTATGTGTGGCTTGGAGTGATTCCATCAGCCACGTTTTGGGAGGCCATGACTGCTAGTGAGTGTGTTCTGTTTTTTGGGTTTGGGAACTCGCTGCGAAAACTCCTTCACCTACCTGGCAATTGTAGCTTCAAATCTGGGAATCCAACCCCGGCCAATCTGGGAAATACGTCGTGTTGTGTAAGTAGGAAATACCTGTTGATTAAACGTCCTGTGGCCCTAAGTCGAGGAGTTTATCATTGATGAACATCATTACGAATAAATTTTGGATTCGGTGTCTGTGGGGACTTCCGCACGTCACAGTCGAGGGATTGTCGCTCCGAGTCACTCAGAAGCAAAATGACTAAGGCTTCTATACGTAGACGATATGTATTTGGCAAACAAGACCACTAAAATCCGAACACATGTATGACACAAAATTGGAAATGAACTGCAAAATGACTTGTTGAATATTTAACCACTATCCACAGCTATAATGTACAAGAAAATACCAACCATCCTTTTGCAAAACAAGGAACGCAACAATATTGTACAGTCCCTGCCAAACTCCCTTACAAAGATTCCTCCATCTGGTCTCTGATAGCTCCGTCCATTCATACACTTTTCCAAACCCCAACCATTGGTCCGCCATTGCTCATCGTAGATGTCTAGGAGGCCAGCATAGTGATAGTAACCGACTTTACGAGTCGCAGAGTATGATAGTGACCGCTTTCCGTGTTTTGGTGTAGCAAGTACTGTAGTATACAAGTTGTGTACAATCTTTGACTGCTGGAGCTCTCAGTGGACCATCGACTACTTATATCCAAGGGCTCGGGCATGAAGAGATCCTATCTTGGAGCACACTCCCGATTTGATAGACTGCATGGTATAATCGCGTTTATACGAGATGTCGTCAAGAGAAGAGCTTGATTGAGAGCTCGGTTGACGTTCTAATTGAGCAGGAGCTGTTTGAGCCTTTTTCAAAGTACCATCGGTTGTCGGCAATCGAGTGAGATCGCTTGATGTCGTTGTCTCTGTTGTCGGTTGACTTGATGCTCTCGTTGCAGATTGCATTTTGAGGATCACTTTTCAGAAGGCAGTTCACAAGAGTTTGTACCCGAAACAGCGGAGAGATTGTGCCACGACGATTTGAGTGTGTCAGGTTGCGTATTGCTGGGAAGTCCTGGGCTTTGGTTAGGTGGTCTCTGTGGTGTATGCTAAGGGCGCAGAGGTCTTTTAAAAACTCCTATGCTGGGCGTATACATGACCATCGACACTCCTCGAAGAACACACATGACATCCTTGTGCATCACAGACGACTAACGTTTCTGCTGGACATGCATAAGCGGGGTAAGACCACCGGAGCCATCCCCTCCCCATTCCATTCCTCAAAGACGAGATAGTGGAGGCATGCCCGGAAAAGCAATAACCGTAGGCCCCGATAGGCTGATGGCTGACATCGGTAAAAAAATCTCAGTATATGCCTATACTCGATTGGCACAGTGAAGCCTCGCGTAAGTCTCGCGCTCTCCAGGAAGCTTGGCGCATGTCGATCCCTCGTGGCCACCGATCGCAGCCCGCTTCAAGGGTGCAGGGACCGAAAATGAAATCAGCCAAGTGCATCAGAATCGAGAAAATTCGCTTTTTCTATTGATTTTCGGCAAGGGAATTCATGATTTGCGGACACTTTGCAGAATTCGCAGCATGGCTTTTCTCGAGTTTTAGAGTGTTGATAAGGCCCGCATTGACCGCTGCAAAAACGTTAACAAGCACACGATGGTTGTGGGGAGAAAACCAGCAGGTAGTCTGCTGCTTGCTTATCCTCCAAGACGGCCCTTGAACCTTGGTTCAATCAAGAGACTAGCACATCATGATCAAGACTCCATGTGCAAGGACTACCGCATGCTGCTGAGAAGATATTCAACTGAAATTGTTAGCTGCAAAAGAGACTGCATAAATAACGACGGTGACAGGAGATGCTGGGAGGATCTTAGAGACTTCTAAAAACTGCTATCAATATCCATCGACATTGCAGTCAGCTCGACTAAGGGGTTTTGTGCACGATTGGCCAGGCATTCAGAAATGCGTAGATGTGAGTCCTAGCTGAAGGAGAAAAGCACCAGCTGCTCTACATCTTCATGGTGGCTCATGCATCTAACATTCATGTCTCTTCTCAACTTTTCACAAGCTGGTGTGCCATTAATCTTGCGTAGGCTGAAAGTATCGCTGAAGCTGTACACTGAACAATCAAAGAACTTTGTTGATGGGCGCCCAGAACGGGTTCAACCAAATCTTCTCGGCAAAGCTTCTTTTCTTAACTTCACTTCCGAAGATCAGCAACGAAATCTCATGACGCAACTTGCGACACGATCTGAACAAAAGTTCCGTGTCGATCGTGGTTTTAGGGCACATGCGCGGACAGCTCTCTGAACTGCACCACCAATTTCGTTTCTACTTTCCTATTCCCTAACTTTAAACTCTGACCCTGGCATCTTCTGCGACAGGTTGGGCTGTTGCATACTTGAAGTCGGTGGAAAACAGGAAGAAAGCTTACCAGGATGGCCACGGCAGCGGGTACAGCTACGGCAGCGGCCGCAGCCAAAAGGAAGATTGTTGTGGCAGGAGGAAATGGCTTTCTAGGATCAAGGATATGTAAATATGCTGCTGCAAGAGGATGGGACGTGGTCTCGTTGAGGTAGGTCTACGGCGCCTCTACGCGTACAAGTCGGCTAAGCTCTGTCACAGTCGATCAGGCGAACCAACATGGTCCTCAGTCACATCCTCGCCCCAAGCGCCGTCATGGTCCAAAAGTGTTAATTGGATCAAAGGCGATATCCTCAAACCTTCCACCTACGTTTCCCACCTCGAAGGTACATACGCCGTTGTGCATACAATGGGCATCCTCCTCGAAGCAGACTATAAAGGCGTTGTGTCTGGCAAAGAGTCACCAATATCAGGCCTGCGGCGGGCCTTCTCAAGCACAAAGAAGGGCAGTCTACGGAATCCTCTAGAAAGGGGCGAAGAGGGCAGTAAGGACGACAGTATAGGCGTGGGGGAACACGATGGACAGATAACGTACGAGCTCATGAACAGAGATTCTGCCTTGAGTCTGGCCACAGAAGCTCAAGCGAAAGGTGTGTCGACGTTTGCATACATTTCTGCGGCAGCCGGCGCACCGATATTACCGGCGCGGTACATAACAACAAAGAGGGAGGCTGAGAGTATGATTTCAAGTAACTTTCCGAGTATGCGGAGTTTGTTCTTCCGGCCCGGCTTTTTGTATGATTCATCGAGGGGATTTACAATGCCAATCATGGCTGCCGGGATGGTGGGGAATACTGTTAATGAATGGCTGTTTCGGGGCACACTGACCAAAGTGTTTGGCGCCAGTGTTGAGAAGCCGTTGAAGGCTGACCTTGTTGCCGAAGCCGTTGTCGAAGGAATTGCGGAAGAAGAAGTGAGGGGCGTGCAGCAGACAAAGGAGATTGAAGCTTTGGCTGCAAAAGCTTGGAGAAGAGGGATGCTGTAAGATATTAGGAGCCGCTGCCGACATCTCCATGTACAAAGCCTGTAAAAGTCTATCAGATGAGGGTGCCTGTGCACAATGGTTGTAGGAAGGGAGGCTTGAGGAGCTGTCTTATTCATCCAATATGCATTAGCGATATGTTCCGTCAGAGCACATCAAAGTGGTCTAATAGATTGTACAAGTGCAGGCTTCCGACCGCACGGAGAAACGCCTTTTGATCCTTAAACAGCCACCACGCTAAATGCTGCCACCCATGACTAGAAGCAAGAGTGAAGATTTCCAAATCGCCCCGAGGCGGTTCTTAGGTCAATGTGTGAACTTCGTTGCGGTCGTCGCAGAAATATAGATACATTCGAGAAAGAGGCGAGGAGGGTTAGGTGTGGTAGGCGGCAAGGAGGAGCACAAGGGAGGGTCGTGGCAGGGCTTATTCTAGAACAACTTTCCGCGTCACCTGCGCAACATTAGCAAAGGTTCTGTGATGGCCCATGGTCGAAACTTACAGCCCAAGCGCCGGCTACAGATGCGATCAAGCCTCCTGAAATCATCATGGGCCTTACTCCTCGTGTACTTTTGAAAATCATTCCGCTCAAAGCTCCTGCCACAATGCTGTTGGCTGTGTCGTGCTTGCCTCGGTAATAGCCGATAGTCGAGTTTATTCCATTGTAGACCATAGCGATCACACCGGCAGAGTTACCGAGGAACGGCCCTCTTCTTGTTATGCTGTTCAATACACTGTTCAGTCGCAGCTTCGGTGGCGCCGAGGCTGGCATTCTGTTCAATCCTTCTACCAAGCCCCATGCGCCTCCTATTGTGAGTGCTGTAAGATATGTCGTGCCGGTGCCATAACATAAGTCGTCGGACCAGCCTCGTGATGGGAGAAATGATTTTGCTCCGGGTAAATCTGATAACGCTGATTCATCTAAGGAGAGATAGTCAAGGGTTTGTTGATTCAGTCCTGCCAGAGGATGTAATTTGGAAGCGTCCGGTATTGATGCGCCACCTAAAAATGATGATACATCAGGCGCTTGGATGGGTGCACTGAATGGACTGGGTTCTGCGAAGCCTGCACCTGATGGCTGTGAGGAGGAGGATGGGGGTGGTAATGTTTCGCCTGACTGTTGCTGCTTCTTGTGGCCCGTGACTTTATCCCAGAACGACATCTTGCCCAGTATATTATGGAAGAAAGAGATGGGAGGAAGGAAAGCGCAGGGAGAACGTGGCCGTAGGTATCTGGATACTATCTGGTAAAACACTTGCGCCATCACAATTCCTTCGCCTGAAAGAAATCACCATATCGTCTTCCGCAGTTCAGCCGAAATGCACTAAGCCCCTTTGAGAGAGCGAATAGTCTCCTGAATTTTCATTCTGCTCGCTCTCCGTGGGTGTAGGCCTATCTTGAGCCGATCTAAGGCCCACGGACACATTGTCGCCATATGCAGGATGCGTGCTGAAAGATATTCGAATATCATTCTCTAATAATGATCTGAAGTTGCGCTCAGAATGGCTTCCGCGGGCAACGTTTTGTCTATTGAGCAGCTTAACCAACTGAGTCGGAAGCCATATTCAGTCCATGCTGGAAGTGATGATGATGTCGACGCAATTGAAGGCTCAAAAAAGCTCTGGATGCGTCTCATAGACACAGTCCATAATCCTACCGTATCAGACAAGCATATGACCGCGGCATGTAACGCCATCTGCTTTACCATTCGAGCAAATGTTCTTAGCTCGAATGAGACATTGAGAGAACTGGCTCTTTGTGCAAAGACATGGCACCAAACTTTTGGAGCTGCTCGTTCCGCCTTTTCTGCTGGGAAGAACAAGCCAGCCTTGCAGGTGCTTGAGACCCTCGCTTACCTAACGGGAGAGCTTCCAGACAGACATGATGCCATCCGGCTCGTCGAGAGTACCGTGCGTGACATGGCAGAAATTGTTTACACACAGCAACCGAACAAACATCTGAAGGAGGCATGTATCGTGCTCTACTTCTTCTTAAGGAAGTTATCTGACTTCATGTCAGCAACTGTCGTCCTCGAATCTGCCTTGAGAAACTCACAATCTGCCTTCTCAAGAGTTTGTGCTTCGAGCAATATTGCTCTAGCCAAGGTAACACAGGAGAAATCCGAACCATGGTTCTCCTTCGTTCTATCTATACTCATGGTTACGAAGGTGGCAGAATCCAAATCGGCTACATTGAAGCTCTTGTCTCTGCTGTGCACTGACAAGTTCGCCATTCGAGATGTGGACTTGGTGAGCACCACTAGCAAGGCCATTGATGTGTATAGTGCTGCGAATGATAATGCACTAGAGGACATAATCCGAGAAGTTCTGCCTGCGGTTCTAACAAACAGTACACAGTACCACATATTCCTAAGAAAACAACTGGACTCTTCCGGAAGCAAGATATCCACCCTGGTGGTCATTCTAGGTATATTGAGCTTTGGCAAAGTGCGCAACTACATAACCGAAGATGGTGAGCCTTATTAGGCATTGTGAAGGTTTATGTAAGCTAACTTCTGCAGAACTTCCTAGTCTGGTCAATGACATCCTGTCAGGTTTCTTTGCATTCAGTTTGAAGAGCGAAACGTTTGTCGGCTTCGAGACCCTTTTATCACATGCGATCCCGAGCGTACGTCTTCGAGCTCTTGATCTCCTGGTAGCATCTAAGTCACCGAACGCTTCCATACATCCGGAAACGTTCAGATGCCTCATTAGGGTCCTGCCAAATTTACACGATGACACCGATGCTTTTCATCGAGGTGAGCTATTCAGTGTCTTTAGACGATTTTTGATAAGGATACAGCAAAGCCATCGTATGCTAAACAAAGATCAGGCAAAGGATAATTTGAACGACATGCTACGAGAATATACCACTTTCTGCTCTCGGTATTGTGCTTTTCTAAAGTCTGAAGTCTTGGTCCATATTTCCTATGGTCGTCACATCCTATCTTTAGATCTGCTGAACTTCATATCAGAACAAATTTGGCCACAAGAAGCTTTCGCTACAGTTTCTCTTTCCGATGAGGACTTCCTGGCAACGCTTTTCCGCCTTGTCCTTGATCCATACGATGATATCAGGGCTGTTTCAACGAATGTCTTGCTCAACATTGCAAACGTCAGAAGTGTTGACTTCAATCTTGCACTAGAGCGCACAAATCCTATGACTTCTACTTCTCAGCTAGCAGCGGCAACAAATCGTGCTGATCATGCTGACGCGCTGGGGCGGTTGATTGCACTCCTTCAAGAGAACAGCGTGATCTCTCGTAGAACAACCTCTGAGGACAAAGGATCATTTCTCGACTTACAGGAACAGGTCACCGCCCTCTCCGCCTACATACAAGGAGCAAACAACTTGGATGTAACGATCACTTACCCCTTGCATGGCAGTATACTTGGCATGAGATACTTATTAGAGAGCTCCACCCTCAATTACCCATCCACAACCATGGCCATGTGGAAGGAGCCGCTATTGGTTGCATGCCAGAAGATTTGGACTTTGTCGCAGCCACATCTTTGTGTGGACTCTCCAGAGGTTGAAGAGGATGCGACTGATGAGCTCGGAAGCTCAGGTCCTAAGGATCTACTGGCTTACGCGTGGCGTGCATTGCGGGATGTTCATCTCATGATGCAAGCGATGCTCGACACATCAATGGCCGACCATGCAGTCTTCTCAACTATTGGACGTATGTGTTTCGACCAACTAGCCCTTTTGAGGCATCGTGGTGCCTTTTCGACTGTTGCTCAGAGTTTCGTATTGTGTTGCCAGAAGTGTCGCAGCTCAGACGATCCCGATGTTCAGTCTCTGACGTCGCAGTGGTTTGGATCAGCACTAGCTGAACTACAGAAGCAGGCTGATAGATTGACAAGGCGATCTGCAGGCTTGCCTGCTATGTTCACAGCCCTGCTAGACCCACACGACGATCACAAGTTCTCATTGTGTGTGCAAGAATTGGTGCAAATAGCGGTTCAGCTAGCTCCAGATCCAAGAGGTGCAGAAGCAGAGGACAAGCTACGGCTACCCCAAGTTCATGCCCTCAACTGCTTGAAAGATATCATGACTACATCCCGGTTTCGCATAAGGACGGCACCGCTCGTTGTGCCGATGGTGGATTTAGCTGCGCAATGCATGAGCTCACACATCTGGGCTATCAAGAACTGTGGGCTCATGTTATTACGAGCAAGTATAAACCGCCTCGACCCTGACACTGGCGTGGGAGGCTCGAAAGCTGATGTCAATATAAGAGCGCTGTCCGACAGTGGGCGACAGCTGAGTGACGTTGCACTGTCATTGCTGTCCTCTTGGTCTTTGGAGACTAGCGCCTCAGAAGAATTTGTGCAAGCATACAGCCAAGACGGAAATCGAATTGACGATGGAAACGAAGCCGTCTTCGCAGGTTTAGACTTGATTGGACGGTTGTACTTGAACAAGGACGAAAGATTGAGCGTCAGAGACACAGTTGCTCGGCAGCTGGGCAGTCATCTTTGGCATATCCGAGCTCAAGCAGCAAGGTTGCTCACAACTACGACTCCACAAGACGAACAGATCGCAGTTGTGCAGGAAATGCTGCGCCGACTCAACAAGTCTAGTAGCCTGAACGAGTGTCATGGTAAAATGCTTGTTGTTCGTGGCCTTCTCACGAGTCTGCAAGAGGGACCTATATCACTCGAGTTTCTAAGTTCATTTGCACAAAGTTTAGTCGAAGCATCATGTGCAGCTCCGGTGGCTTTGAACAAGACCTTCCTAGCCACATGGCTCGAGATTGCCAATCAGCTCATCTCTTCAACCCCTGCAAATTCTACAATACCCGCACGTCTGTACGAGACTTTCTCGAAGCAACTCAACGGATTTTCCAGTGATGATGATCAACCGGTGGCACTTTACGATCGAGCCCTCGCATACTTTATGCTCCAGGTCCATGTTCTCACTGGAAGTCTTACCCATGACCAAGCCGCACGTTATGTTGGCAAGGATAATGACACCATTGCTTATGTCTTCGAACAACGTCAAAGCTCGAAATCGACTGCACAGTCCAGGAGATACTTCAATGTCGTCAAAGAAGTGCTACAAAGCACCGAAATGGCACAAGCACGGCCAATATTATTGAAGCGTGCCGTCACATGCATCAACAGTGGTCTGGCTCTGCCAGATACCACGGACTTTACAACGCTGATTGATGCCCTTCAATTCGAGCAGTCGATTTCACGAGACATTATGATCGCTCAATTCAGCTTGTATACCGCTTTGTGCAAGATTGCTATGCAATGGAACGGAGTAACAACGAATAGGTTGAGAGAACTAAGTATAGGCTTCTGTCGACATCTGAAGTTTGCTGCAGCTGATGACACAGAAGAACCAACACGGTGCGCCGTTGTCGAAGCATTGCAACAATGGCAGGATCTAGCTTTGCTCGATGATATGTTCAATGCCATTTTTGAGTCCCATGGAAAGCTGGAGGTATTTTCTGTACTGTACGACTTGCTCAACGATGACGACGACGAGATTCGTGGCAAGGCAGGCGAAGTCGCTGCAGCGTTCCACCAGTCCAATATGAGAGGCTCTAGACGAAAGATCGTCCTTTGTGCTTTTGCTGCTCGGCAACGACTACGCGATCATGGTTTCCGCGCATTCATGGGGACTGAAATGCTCGGTTTGGAGTGCGTCAGAAGAATACTGAACATTAGATCGAAGGAGTCGCCGATGCAAATGAAGAAGGAGGTAGTGCGATACTGTCAGCATAACACTATAGAAAAGCAGATTTTAGGGGTGATGGCTGCTGCAAATGACCTTTTCGCGGAGGAGAAACAGAATCTTTACATCGACGAAATTGTTGAGCTCAAGGTGTGGGCACGAGTGTTAACCGACATGCAATGCCGGATACCGGATGAATTGGTGAAGGTGCTCTCGAAATGGGCTGATGATGGCTTACGTTCGGCACACAATCTCCTGGAGAAGGTGAATGGCAAATTGGACCAGAACAACTGGGAGGTCGAAGCTGCTGTGCTGGCAGACAAAACTGCCACAGACCTCAACATTAGTTTCACACCAGAGCTCGAGATTCTATTGGTACGCGTGGTTGCGATTGCAGGTATATTGGTTCAAAGCGGCGATTCGCAGAGACAGGAGCAAGACGGTGTTGCTAGCAAAGTTTTGGTGTCATTACAGAAGCTGCACGAAAAGTGCGGAAGCATGAGCGTGCCAGCCTCGTTGCGGGAAAGCCTTCACTTGATCATCTGAGTGAGTGCTAGTGACAATCGCAGTCATTTCACGCAACCGTTCTTCGACATAAAACTAGGCGTCCACCGCAATCTACAACATCTGCTAAACTACGATACAGCCTACGCATAAAGATTTGAGAAATCTAATTCTAGGTAAGTTACACACACGTCAATTGACAATAGGGAAGGCTAAAATTTGCGTAGCCATTGGACGTTTCAGTCCTTTAAGTATCTTATCAGCAACCATGAAAGCAAATCTCACAATCTTCGTCTGCTTCATTGTAGTCACACCAGTTTGCGTGTGGTTGGGATGGAGAGTATGGAAGTGGTATATCTTACAGCAAGATTTAATGCGGATTGAAGAGGGACTGCAGAGGCAACAAGCAGGTGCTTCACCTTTAGTACCATCTGCTACACCTCCAGCATAAGGTAGATCTCTGGCAAGTAGGTGATGTGAAGGATTCGACTGAGGAGTCTATATTTGACTGTGAAGGTTATCCCATGAACCCGAATGATGGCCTGCAGCATCTTGAAGAGAACATGAAGCAATGGTCAACTAGCAAGACCCAATTCTGAATGTGTTCCGTCGTGGTCTGGCGTCTTCTGCATGCCTCTCAAGCATCGCAAGTATTAAGAAGAGAAATTGTGAATTCCAAGGATCGGCAGAAGCAGATAGAAGTAATCCGTCAACCAAGGATATCCTTTGCGCTGAGGTCTGAGACGTCGCAATTGAAAACACTGTGGGCTCGGATGGCTGTGAACTGTTATGTAGAGGAGAAAACCGCGTGACGGAGTAATCGAGATTCCATTGTGGATGACTTGTGAGTTGAGAAATTCCTCTTCAGTAGTTGACCCAGAAAGATGTGAGTTGCCTACGCTGATGCTATGAGCACATGCTGGCCGAGCAGACACGTAGCACGCGTTTTGGACTTGACTGCCCTCTGCAGCTGGACTTCTACTTACCTTTCTCTCCCTTGGACCCTCTGCTCTTCTTCGATCTCCTGAGTCGTGAATTCGTACCACGCCGGCGGTATGGCGACCTCAGAAATTGTAGTGTCGACCAGCACCCAGATCGTCAAAACTCTGACAACGTCCTTCCATACACTCTATTCGACGTCAATACCACTCGTGGTAACAGTGATCGCTTCGACTTTGAGCGAGCTCAATACGGTCCACTACACAACCACGATCATACAGCCTGCAACCATAATTGCCTCAACAATGGCAGTACCACTTACTGTAACTCAAACACTCTCGAACCTCATCACAAGCACATCATACCAGGCTACACCTGCTACAACACTCACCTCGACCGTCACCTCGACCATGGTCGAGCCGAGGCAAACCATCACCTGGTACCCTTCCCCATCGCCTCCAACGACAACAACTGTTTCGCTGACCACTGGATACACTCCAACCATACCCACAACATCAACGTTTACTGTCACCGAAGTCGCTTTCGTCCTTGAGAATACCTCAGGCATAGCATACTCGACCATCACAACCACCCTACCTACCTATCCAGTCCAAAACGAGCCCCTTGTCTTCGTACCTGGATCAGTACACGGATGGGATTCTTGGTCAGCAGGGCAGAAAGGTGGACTCATAACCGGGGTTGTTCTGATAGGGTTGGTTATACTGGGAGTCCTTCTATATTGCTTGATGCGCAGACGAAGCATATGGCTGGCTTCTCAATGGGCGCCCAGCGGACAGCCATCAATGGTGCACACGACGAATTACGTCGTGCCACAAGGATACTGGAGTGCTGGGCATGCTGGATGGGGAATGAGAGGTGGAGAGGGCCAGCGATGGTGGTGGAAGCGATAGAAACTTAGCTCTCAAGGAGGACGCTAGGAGGCAGACTGATCGATACAAAGATGCTTCAACATTGATTGATAGTTATCGTTTGAGAGGCTTTCGAAGTACTCTTAGAGCGCACGTCTCTTCATGAGTTGCCAATGCCAAAGTTGCCAGTTTACCAAGTAAATGAAGGGGTGCAACTGACAGGATGGTTGGGAGATGAAGATCATTTCGCCGAGACATAAGCGGGCGGGAGGTCAAGGCGTTTGGGGGCTGACGTTTTTGGTGGAGTGCTTCCGCGCAATACAGTCGAGGTTTCCCTCCAAGAGGAATCATAGCTTCAACTTTACCCATAGCAGACTCGTTGCAAACCACGCATTGCCCATCCTGTTTCATGCGAACCCTGAGCCTCGAAGTTGATATCCTGTCCACTCTTTGAGTGCAAAATCCATCAAGCTGGGTCTCAGATCTTGGTTCACGAGTGCTGCCTTCGTGGAAGACACTAGCATGTGGGACGAAGAGGACAACAACCCGTATGGCTCCTACAACCCAGACTCCTCTGCAGACCACGACAATCCGGCGCTGAGCTCGTCATGTAAGCTTCCCGTCAGCAAACTGGGTGGGCGCAGGCTGATATCGTTGCAGACACTGAGCATGCTGGAACACCTCCATCGTCGCAGTCTTCCCCACAGCGCGATCCGGCCTTTTACTCTCAGCAGAACGACTTGAGCGATGATGAACAAGACGAGGAAGCTACGGCGCCCGTTGCGCCAAAGAAGGGTGGCTATGATGGCAGGATACAGCAGATCCTCTACGAGAATCCCGACCTTGAAATTGTCATCGCAGAAGCTGGCAAGAGCTCCGATGGGAACTTCATCGCATACCGCATAAGAACAGGCGTATGTAACGTGACAGGCATGAAGGTCGTGACTGAACGGAATCTAGGAAATGGAAGTTTCGAGGCGATACTCCGAGTTCGCATCCTTACGAAATGCTCTGGTTAGCCTGCACCCGACGCTGGTCGTTCCTCCCATACCGGAAAAGCATACCATGGCCGACTACGCCGCGAAGCCAACCAAGGCGAAAGAGGACCGAGATATTATCGATCAGCGAAAACGAATGCTTGCTGTCTTCCTCAACCGGTGTCGAAGAATGAAAGAAGTGATGGAAGATGGGGTGTTCTGGAGATTTCTGGATCCGAATTCGAGCTGGGTAGGTTGCACATTCGAGCAAAGTACAATGGCTGACGATGGTAGAACGAGGTCTTACATGCTCATCCCATTGCTTCCGTGCCTAAGAATAATCTCAAGGCGCCTCCACTGGACCCGGCCAACCCTTCACCAGCACACCAATGGCTTCCGATTCCTTCTGCCTCAGCCAAGCTGAGGTCGGCAGGAATTACATCGAGTACAGGAACGCCGGTTTCGCCCTCGGAGTATCAAACTCTACCCTCTGCCGCGGCCCACACCACACCTGGCCCTCAAGTGTTTGGCCGATTTCCAGTTCATGCAGAGAAACTGTCCGAGACCGAACTTGACCCATACTTTATCAATTTTGAAGCTTCCACCAAGGAGCTCGAGCTCCTCCTACAGGGTAGTATCGACAAGGTCAACCGACGGACATTGGAGCATCTGAGTAAGCTCTCCGCCGATCTTGCAGAACTTGGCGCACGCTACAACGGTTTCTCACTATCTGAACAGTCACCCTCGGTGGCTGCCGCCATCGAGCGGATAGGGCAGGCGGTGGACAGCACATACATCAGCACACAAGAACTATCTGGAAGTCTTGGCGCATCCTTCTCGGAACCAATGCGTGAGAGCGCCCAATTTGCCGGTGTGGTTCGGAGTGTCCTGAGGTACAGAGTACTCAAGAGAGTGCAGCAAGAAATGACTCGAGACGAGCTCGACAAGAAACGAGGATTGTTAGACACCCTTGAGCGAAGCGAACAGGAGTCGAAACGCATCGATGCATATTTGGCGTCGAGTACGTCACAGTTGCCACCACGCCGATCAGCTTCTACCGCTTCTGCAAGTGCAAGGAGCACACCTGCACTGTCCACTAAACCTCCTGGCACAGAGGAAACACAGTCCATCGACTCTGATTTCCCTCCAACGCACGGCGATGCGCCGTCATCGCCCCCGTCTGCTCCGCAAGGACACCCTTCTGAAACACCGACTTCGCCGACTCACAAGAAGACCCAAAGCGGCAACTTTGTGACCAACAAGATCTTTGGCAGCTTCCGCCATGCTGTCAACGGATTCGTGGATTCAGATCCGGAACGGACTCGGAGGGATCAGCTGGGCAAGACTAAAGATAGTCTGAGCCACTTGGAGCAAGCCTTGGAAATATCGGAGAAAGATGTCAAAGATGCTACGCAGGGAGTGATGCGCGATCTGAAGAGGTTTCAGAAGGAGAAAGAGGATGACTTGACAAGATACATGGTGAGTTTCTGTTCCAAACCTTTCTTCATGTTGAGTGCTAATATCTACCGCAGGTTGCCTATGCCAGATGCCATCTTGAGTGGGCGAGGAAGAACCTCGAAACATGGTCAGAAGCTCAAGACGAAGTGGAGAAGATCAAGGGAAGGTAGAATGCTGACATGGAAGCAGCCCTGCAGGCATCTCTGTTGACTCTATCACGAAAAGAGCAACAACAATAGTCATCGCTGAAGGTCTGCCACTATGACGGCGAAGGCGCTGTCGCCTTTGTAATGGACGTGCTAGGGAGCAGTGGTTACCTTATTGATAGTAGCCTGAAGAAGCTTCTAGCAGGAGTGATTAGCTTCAAACTAGGCTCTTCACAACATGAGTACAGGGCAGCTTTCCACACAGTGCATCTAGCATAATTTGTACCTTTACCATCTTGCCCCTTTCGTCAAGTGATTCGACTGAGAAATTTGACCGAAAAGCAGTGATCGTATGACTGAACGCCCAGGTGCAGCAGCTACCTTCCCATCAATTTCTTGTTCCGTGTGGCCTCCAGGATCCCAGCCGTAGGGGCGTCACAAGCGCTTTAGGTTGCCCTGCAACGTCATCCGCCTAAAATCATCCCGCTGCGACTTCAAGCTGCGGCCTTAGCAAAACTACAAATTTTGAAGGCATTTTGACCAATTACTGACCAGGCACGTTTTCCCATAGCCACCACGCTCTAGTATACTGTCCACACTCCCTCGGCGCGTGCGCTGTCCATGTCTGTTACGACTTGCTCACGTCCCTGTCACCTCTTACCGGCGTGATTCCCGGTTCTTTCACCGGGACATGCAACATTTCGACAACAAATCTTTACCACTCAAGGATGATCTGAGAAGTCGAACTTTACGATCGTCCTCACCAGCAATAAAGCGACCAGCCTCCGACATGGGAGGTCAAGACCGCGAGGAGGAGTCCAAGGACCACGACGTCGACATGCAGGATGTGGTCGCAGCTGCTCCGTCGCCGAATCCGCAGGCAAACGGCAAACGACAAAAGAGTGACAATTCAAGCTTGCATACAAGCAACCCAAATGCTGTCTCACAGACCGCGGCCTCAGAAGCCAGCAGCGGCAATGATTCTCTACTACCCTCCGCCTCTACAGCTACCACCGCAGCCACGTCAATCATGGAGTCTACAGAAACATCTTCTCACCCGAGTTACGATGAGCAGGTGGTAAAAGTGCGAGAGTTAATAGAAAGAAAACCACAAGACAAGTCTAAAGGGTTCGTTGTGTCTGGGAGATGGCTGAGAAGAGTGCAAGCCCGAAGCTCATACCCTCCTGAAGGAATCGTCGAGAAGTCGGCCACCGAAGGAGAGGTGGGTCCTGTTGACAACTCTGACATAGCCATGGTCGGTGAAGATTCCGGCAGTCTCAAAGATGAGGCAGGCGAGCCCTTCACCTTTCTCCGACCAGGTCTCATGTTTGGGGAGGATCTTCAAGTCCTGCCCCAGGAGGCATGGGACCTTGTCATTCAGTGGTATGGAATCGCCAGGACCTCACCAATCATCACCCGTTTTGCCCATGCAGTCAACGATCAAGATGTCCAATATGAGTTATATCCACCAATCTTCTCGTTCTTGAAGGTACCCGGCACGTACACACAACAAGTTCAGAAGGACTCTGAACTGCCACCGCCTCGAATGCTAAGCAGCGTCCACACAAATTACATGAAGTGGTTGAGGGATGCGAAGCAGCTTGTTCATATAGATCTCAGTACTAAAGTTCGGGTATGGCGAATTTTGGGTGGCATTAAGAGCACATCTGCATCGGGCATCCTTACTCCTGCTGCTTCACGGAGTGCTTCACCGGCCCCTGGTGCCGAAATCGTTGCTAGTGCTGGTTCGAAGATGATCATTGATGTGCAGTCGTTTGTTACCCTTCAGCAGGGTGATCAGCGCCAGCTCATAGAGCACAAGGACCACACAATGGACACAAACTACAATGGAAATATAGACCTTCGCACCATTGGATTAGGCAAGAGCGATGTTATTGTGCTAGAGGAGCAGACCCCTAAAGGAGATGAATACCCGAGTGACAATGTAAAATTGTCTATTAAGGGTGCAGCTAAGGCCAAGAATTTGACCGTCAGCGGCAGATCATCGCCCGCTCCTAGCATGATGACGCGAGGACGAGCCCAGCGCGAGGGCGGCAAACCGAAGGGCATCGTTGGCTTGACCAATCTGGGGAACACTTGCTACATGAATTCTGCCCTGCAATGTATACGCAGTGTTGACGAGCTCACAGAATACTTCAGATGTGGCTACTTCAAGAAGGAACTCAATTTCGATAACCCGCTCGGCCATCATGGAGAAGTCGCCAAGGCATATGGCAGTTTCGTTGACAACGTCTACGCAAGTTCATCGTCATTCAGTCCTCAAGCATTCAAGCGTGTTGTCGGCAAATATGGTGGTCAGTTTGCCGGCTATGGTCAGCAAGATTCGCAGGAGTTCTTGGCATTCCTGCTAGACGGACTGCAAGAGGACTTGAACCGAATACTCAAGAAGCCATACATAGAAAAGCCCGACTCAACGGACGAAATGGTCAATGACCCCGTTGCATTGAAGGAGTTTGCAGACAGAAACTGGAACGACTACAAGGCCCGAAACGACTCCGTTGTCACCGACTTGTTCGCTGGAATGTACAAGTCAACTGTTACTTGTCCAGTATGCGACAAGGTCAGTATTGTCTTCGATCCCTTCAGCAACGTGACCTTGCAGCTTCCCATTGAGAACAACTGGTCAAAGGAAATCATTTACTTCCCGCTCTACAGCCGACCTATTAGGGTTGATGTGGATATTGACAAGAACGCAAGTATCTTGGACATGAAGAAATTCATCGGTCAGCGTGTGAATTGTCCTGCGGAGCGAATGATTTGTGCCGAATCTTACAAGAACAAATTCTTCAAGATTTTTGACAACGTCGAAATCATTGCCGAGACTAGTATTAATACGAACGACATCATCTGCATGTACGAGCTAGAGGCAAAGCCGACCAATTACAACCCGAACAAGCAGAAGAAATTCTCCTCCTTCCCTTACAGTAGTAGAGATGCGGATCCGAAAGTCGATGCTGACAGCCCTGCCGCTGATCAACTGCTTGCACCAGTGTATCACAGAGTAATTAGACCTAACGGCAACAACCGCATGATTCGAACATTCTTTGGTCATCCAACGTATGTCGTCCTGTCACGAGATGATCGTGCTTCCTACAATGCGTTGCTGAAGAAGATCGTTGCTCAGGTAGTCGGCATGACCACTCGCGACATTCTGAGAGAGGACGGAGTGTATAGTGAGTCGCCCAACGCAGCCCTTGAAGACTCAGATATACAACTCATTTCAGAAGGGGCCTCAAATAGCTCCCAATCACCAAGTGCTAGTGCACAATCAGTACAAGGTGAAGATGGAATGCTCGACGTGTCAATGCCTGATGAAAGTCAAGCACCAGAAGATGACCCGAGTGATCCTCACTCTTCGATCAAGCATCTCCTCAAGCCAAGCACACGGGTACCGAAACAATTAGATTCGTTGTTTGAAATCAAAGTGGCACACGGTGAAGAAGGACTAGCGACAGGCTGGAACACCTTCAACGAAAGCTCCGATTATGTTTCAGTCCGAGAACGAGCTGAAAAATTGTCAAAAGCCATTCCACATCGTCCCAAGCGCAGCATCGACGAGGAGAACTATGAGAGCAGTGCGGATGAGCTGAGTGACATATCTCAAATCGCGCCGAAATCGCCGGAGTCGGGCTTCGAATCGGCAACGAGTGATCGTTCATCGTCCGACATAGAGTCTGCTGAGTTGTCTGAACCTGTAGAAATCATCTCCGGCAAAGACACCCGGGGTGCAAGTAAGCATCAGAAAAAGAAGATGCAGTCCAGAAAAGGGAAGAAGAATATTGCCAAGGCAACTCGAAAGACACCTCCACCGCCTCCACAGCCCAAGCGAACAATCGCTACGGGCACTGAGCTTGTTCTACCTGGCGACGCTATCATTCTAGACTGGAACGAAGATGCCTTTGATGCTTTGTTCGAGGGTAATGAAGCGGAAGAGGATCAGATGCGTGGAGCTTTAACTCATAAGGAAGTCCCACTGTTGTCGGATGAAGAACTGTTGGCCAAACGCGCTCAACGTCAAAGTCGGAAGAAGAACGGCATTTCACTTGATGATTGTCTCAATGAGTTCGGAAAAACTGAGACGTTGTCCGAGCAAAATGCGTGGTATTGTCCTCGATGCAAAGAACACCGAAGAGCCGACAAACAATTCGAGCTCTGGAAGGTCCCAGACGTTCTGGTCATGCATTTCAAACGGTTCAGCTCGAGCCGTAACCTTCGCGACAAGCTCGAAGTCAGGGTTGATTACCCTGTGGAAGGCCTTGATATGGCTCCATACGTCAAAGACCAGAGCGATGGAAGAACTCTAATCTACGATCTCATTGCTGTTGATAACCATTACGGAGGTCTAGGCGGTGGCCACTACACCGCTTACGCGAAAAATTCTGTGACTGGAAACTGGTATGATTACAATGACTCGCATGTATCGCAAGTTAAAGATCCTGAGAGTGTGGTCTCCAAGTCTGCTTACCTTTTGTTTTACCGAAGACGGTCGGAACACCCTTTAGGCGGGCCAAACTTCGAAAAGCTGCTCGCCGAAGCAGACTCTGAAGATGTGGCGAACTCAAGAGATGCATCACCTTCGGGGGAAGGCCAGCGTCTCGGCGACTCCTCCCACAATGGGTTGTCGAGCGCTTTAGTCGGTCAAGCTCACCGCGTGGGAGATGGTGGTTCGGCAAATCAACAGAAGATGGAAGATCCAAGTCAAGATCAAGAGGGCGGAGGTCACTCGATCTATCACAGCCATCTGAGCAACAATGATGAGGAGCTGCCGAGTTATGACAATGCAAACAATGACATGCTTCTCCACCCAGAGGGTGAACACATGCAGATGATAGGCCCTGCCTTGCCTTGGGAAAGTCGCCCTGGTGGTTGGGGTTTCGATGGGATAAACACAGCTGCGCCTCCAAGTAGTAATGTGGATGAAGAAGAAGGACCTGGTTTGCTTTCATTTGGGGCTGGGGGCAGAGGCAGTAACGCATCTGATGCAGGGGCTTCAAGCACTGGTGGAATGGGCGGCAGTGAAGTTGGACGGATGTCAGACATCGATGATGATGATGAAATGCTTCACAGCTTTGACGACGAGAGGCAGCCAATTCTGCGAGGCGACAGAGAATCTGCGCCACCGCCGGAAAAAGCTGACATACCAGAGATCCATGTACCATGGCAGGGTGCAGATGACGATGACGAGGAGCTGGTAGTGGAGGAGCTGAGAATTGCCTCCGACAGTGGCGACCCGGCGAACAAGTCATAGAATGAGGCCAAAAGAAAGATCAACAGGAGCTCTGAAGTGCAAGGATCACTGGTAGCAGATTGGAGTTACAGGCCTCTCAGAAGCCCAAAGAAAGCCAAGATCACTTCGAAAATGCCGTTCAAATGCATGAAAGAAAACAAGTCCAGAGAATGGATAGATGCATTTTTGACCCGGAAACGATATCCAGACGAGGCTGCTGTTGACGCACTGGAAGCAACAAAATAGGGTCAATGGATTATGCATGGCAGTATCTTGCCGCTCAGCAGATTTTGGAACAGGTTCTGCAACCGGTTCTCGTTACACGTGAGATTTGTTTGAAGACACTTCGGGAAGGCGAAGTGCTTGTTGCTATATTGCAGTGCAAGGCTACAGACGCGGCCGCTGTTAAAGTACCGAGGCCGGAGTAGCGAAGCATAACGAAAGATACACAGCAAAGCTGGCGAGTTCGAGGTGACTTATCTGATGAATCTGACAATGAGATGCATGACGGCAAAACCCTAGAACAAACAAAATCCGGTGTGGAAGATGTGGCGGTAACACCGAATACCTGTGATGTCCTTGATAGCTGTGTGTCGCTGATGCCACCATCCAACATATCTCCTATTGCTGACAAAGAATATATCATTCAGGTCAAAGAGTACATGGTCAGCGATACGGAACGACTAAGGGAGAGTGAGCTCAGGGTTGGAGACATAACCAATATGGGCTTGACTCGTGATGAAGCCGAGAATGCTCTGCTGAGAACAAACTACAATGGTATTGCCGAGGCTGCCGAGGCTGCCGAGTAGCACTTCAACAACAAGATGCGGACGACGATTGCATGATGCAGGAATGGAGATATCGAAGATGATGCTTGTGGGTGGGTCTGCTCCATGGAGTACGGTTTACGCTGGTCAGTTACACGTCTGGGCGTTGAATTATAGGATGGAAAAGTACTTATGATAGAGTCAACGGGAAGTAACAGTGAAGGAATTGTCGCCGTACCTGAGTCGGACTTATACAGACAGCTCTGGAGGCATTATACGTCATTCGTACATAGACAGCATTTCTGCGGACCAAGAATGATCTGCGAATGGAACTCGGTTTGCATATGCGAGCCTTAGATAGTCACTCTTTGCGCGAAATCATCATTCACTTCACTAAACACTATCCTCACTCATCATTACGTTAGTCAAATGCACACTCCAGCTCCTTTTCTATCCGCGATTGTTGACTCCCGATCTACCTTATCCCAGTAGATGGACTGGAAATACTCAAATCCTAGCCGTGTAGATGACCACCCACCCGAAGTCCCTATTTTTAAACCTGAAGTGCGTCCCTGTTCGACTTTCACTCCGAAAAGTAGACCTGGAAAATAGGTGCGGTTATCCAAATACCATCATGATAAAGGAGAGCAAAACCCCCGTTGTCCCCCTAATAGCGCCAAATATACCTGAAGACAAGAAAGAAGGAAAGAGGGTGTCGAGTTGTATGAGTTGGCGGCTGTGTCTTGAATTGTCGAGCGTTAATGAATCAACAGCTGTATCTCGAGTTCCCGGACGTTGGACGTGATGGGCCAGTGAGTCTTTGTGGGGCGGGTTCTGCTTGAGGTGCGGCGTGTTTCTACTTAGGACCTCGATCACTGTGGCTTGCTGACATAAAATGGTGCGGCAACGGTCTGGTTTGATGGAAAGTGACGCGAGGGGCACCTGGAGTGAAGTTTTGGGATCTGCTTAGGAATAGAAGTGTGTTGAGTACCTATTTTGGTGTGGTCGTTCAAGGTGGCGTGGGTAAGGTGTCAAACATTACCCGTATTGTCTTTTCTCAGACAAATCTCCCTTGCACACCTGCTTTGAGATCGTAGTGCTCACCGCCTCTTGAAACCCAAATTACTCAGAGTGATGTGTCCATCCTCGTCCCAAGGACGAACGTCCGTGAGCTGGACTTGTACGTTGCGCATGACTCTAGCTCTCTCAAGTCCGTCAAGTTTATCGTCCCCAGGAAAGCGTTGAAAAGAGGGATTGTCTCTGGTCATGCTAGATACGTAACCTAGGATGTCGGGCGATCGTGTCCAGTATTTGAAAACCATTGCTGCGACGCCGCAAAGGAGCAGGATGAAAGCAACCACGAGCGTGATGCCAACCCACACCCTATTCGCGACAAAGATCTCCTTGCCAATGCTCGTTGTAGCCGTGGTGTGAACGGTATCGTACCCTACACCGTCACCGGAACTATTATACCCGATTGCTAAGGCGGTCTCGTTGGTTGATGGGGTCTGACCTGTTGCGGCAAGCTGAAAAGACAGCTGCCAGCCAGTGTTGATTAGGCTACCAAGTCGTTGTGCAACTTCAAGTCCAGTGACATTATGGTAGTTGACATCGGAGGAGCCGCCGTTGAGAGTCAGTTGGAACGGAGTGTCGGAACCAGAGACGTACCAGTCGATCGGTGAAATGGTGGCTGAGGATGTCATTGATGTTGCGGTCGACAGCCACGAAAGCAAATTAGTACGTTGTGTCATTGACTGGGTAATGAATGGGTAACCACTACCCCACCACGTCCCGATCACTTTCTGAGATGGACGCAGTCGACGAACTTGGCACGAGCTACCTTTGCACAGGATGTCGGATTCGACATGTGTGACGCCCATGCTGCAGTTGTAAGCTGTTATGTTTTCCACATCCCCGCCTTGAGAAGCATACACAACATTGTACTGCACGCTGGAGTTGATGGAGTAGTTAAAGTTTGTATCGACGAAATAAGAGTTCCACGATACCGATGAGGTGCTCAAGGTGGGATTGAAGATGCCTGCAGTGAGGTTGTTACGGCTGAACAGATCACCGGCCCATTCAATAAAGCCACCGTAAAATTCGGTGGTATTGTAGTCCGCGCTTCTATTCATATTAAAGAAACGTGGTTCGGTGCAGGTTAGGTTGAAGTAGGAGGACTCCATGGTGAAATTGGTGTCGACGCCAGGTTTTAGCCCACTGATGACGATTCCAGTATGGGCCGAGTAAGGAAGAGTGTAATTGTTTTCCGAGAAGGTGTACCATCCATCTTGGTTTTGACCTGCGACGTAAGACGGCATGTATTGCAGATATGGAATCTTGATGTTGCCCCAGACATCAGTACCTTTGGTTCGCTGGATAGAGAGGAGGGAAGCTTGAAACATTGCATTAAGAGACCTTTGGTATGCACTAAATCCGCTCGAGGATCCGAACGCACCGTATGCGTCGTTTCCAGTATTATTGAAGTAGTAGATGCTGGTCGTGCCCAGCGTAGTGTCGCTTGATCGGTTTATCACTCTGAGCGAGCTTTGTCCTCCAACAGGCGAGAGCATCCATAGCAGTACTACACCAAAGCCCATAATCCCAAGACCAGGAAGTAAAACTGCTCTCTCTAGGGCTGCTAGCAGGTTCTGAGATCCGTTCAACTGCTCGAGTATCCCGAGCGTGCTTCCCCGCTCACACTTCCATAATGCGAAAACTCTCATCAAGCGTCCAACAATAGCCGCAAAGATGATCGGGAAGAGCGTTGGGCCTAGCTTTGCCGCTTGTTCTACGGTTTGTCCATGGGACGAGATCGACTTCCCATTAACACTCAGAGCCTGAAAAGCTAGGATGAGAAAAAGGCAAGGAGCTGCTGTCAATATTACGTCGCCAATGAAGATGACAGTGCCAAGCCCAAAAGGGTTCTTCCAGAAGTGGTGGGCTGGAGCATATCTTGGTCGCGAGGTCGGACGGTTGAATGAGACATTGACATCTTCTGGTTGTGCGCCATTATAGGCGAGGGGGCCGCCTCGCGCAGCCTGCGGTCGTAGAAGAATGTCATCAGGTGACTGACCGATGTTTGATGCCTCGTTTTCGGGAACGGGTACAAAGCCTCGTTTGGTTGTGAAATTGTTCATGTTGTCAGTTGATATTAAAACCTAATGGTGAAAGCTGAGAATCAATAGAGCGCATATTCGAGGCTTGAAGAGTTCATTTGTTGAGTGTGTCCTCGATATCACAATGCTCAATATCTTTGGTCATGGACAATGAGATCGATGCTCGGAAGCATGAAGATGGCAATGTGAATGCGAAAGCATTCTCAACGACCAGCCTTAGGTTGTCATGAGTGGATCATAAAGGCTGAAAAGATTAGGGCGGACAAGCTCTTTAGCGGATCGGGCGGGACCTTGCATGACAGGCTTCAGCTAAAATTGGAAGTTCGTCAGCCACACCAACTCAGAGCTTTTATTCCCGGAATCTACATAGCAACAAGATGGATGATGCATCCTACACACGCTGCTGCGGCCTCTTTAACCTACATGAAACATGACATGCCAAATACGTGAAGAGCCGTAGTTTCGAATTGTTGGTGTAGATTGAAGAGAGTCGTCCGGCACAGAATCGCTTCCTTCAAGTGCTCCACTCCGGCTCATTTGAGGTGGCTATTTGTCATGTGGCGGATCCACCTGATATTAGTCAACCGGTCGCTCGAGAGTCGCCATTGCGGCGGACTGACAGTATATATAAGGGATATGGCGTATACATAGCTCTCTACTGGAGGATATACCAATGATCTAGACCAGTTCAGTGCATTGTATTCGTAGAGTATCGTTGAGATCGTGAGTGTATCATTTATAAAATAACTTCTAGTAACCACTGCCTACCACGACAAGCGACAGATCTTCTGCAGTGAATTAAAAGCGAGCAGTGTTCGATGTGCACAATGCTTACAATGGATATATGCAAGCCACCATTACGGATTTCGCATAGCCTGCCTAACTAGCTTTCTGCATGTATACTTACTGTGGATTCTTCAGACACGATCAATTCTGCCCTTGGACATCGTGACTCTCCATGAGATCTTCTGTGTACATCGCTGGTCAATTGTATGAACGACATGCCCCAATAAGCAAAGTATTCAACAGAATAGGCTCATATCCCCGAGATCGATTGACCGAATCTTGATAGGACAAGTATGTTATGATCCTACCGATGTGTAAGTTCATGGTCCGCAAAACTGACTCCCACCAATGTCTTGAAGATGATGTGTTCGAACAGACATCGCAAAGTTCACTGCGAACCTTGTATCGTCGACAAGTCAAACGAGGCAAATCCACAACATCACAGCCATTGGCTAAGACACAGGTCAGACGTCCCTCGGTGTTGATAATCTTGAACAGTTTTGATTGCGCTTAGATGTAACTGCGCGGTCTATGGACGCATGATACCCTCTCCAAGGTCTAGTTCGTCTCATATTAGCACTGGTTGACTGTTTTAAGCTCCAGAAGGATGCCTGATCCACGTGATCCGAAAAATCCGCAAAGGCGACACATATCACAGGTATATCATTCAGCATGATATTGCCATTGCTTTGATCCAAAGTTATTACCATCAGTGCCTCCTCTCTAAGCGTATTGTTATCAAAGAATGATATTGCAGATCGCAGATCCGGAATATCTACAAAGCGGCCCGATTTTGCTAATGATACATGAACCAGCTGAGACAAAATTGTCTGATCACTAAGCCTGCACCAAATGGACAACGTACCATGGGAAAATTTATTGGCGAATTACAGACACTACGAGTGAACCCAAAGGCATGTTGTTGCAAGCTCAATGACGGGGTCCAAGGCTGAGGATCAGAAGGTGCCGAGCACAAATCTCCGAAGATTTTCCTCTTGTGGGCACTAAACCCAACTTGGTTTGAGAACTCGAAACGGCCACACGCGTTTTGGCAAGGCGAAGTTGGCTGCCTATGGACAACACCGTGCACCTGCGGGCGTATATGTCATTCAAACATCCACTGTCATTCGTTCTTACTCATCGAAAGGACCGTGAGGGGTCACCGTTCGCGCCGGCGTCATTACGCAGAGATGTCAAGATAATTGACAAAATTTACACGGCACGCCCACATCGTTCACCGTAGAAAGATGAGAGCCATTGTCGATTGTTCAGCACCGGCGAGCTTGACTGCGGTTTTGTTTCTGATGCATGTCTGGTCAACCCCGTAGAGATTTACAAAATGCAAGCTAGGCACATCAACAAGGGATCCATGCATGCTCATCGTCGATTTTGGCAGTCGATACGTTGAACGAGTTCTGTGCTACTCGAGACCTTGGTAGGTTCGTCTCGTACAATCATTTTAATAGCAACATATGACGACGTTGGAAGCACGTGTGAAAGAAATGTACTACATGCCCAGGCACCAAACAGCTGGGAGCCCACACAATTTGCTAAGCAGATTAAGCAATACCAAGTGCATGGGCTGAAGCTTGGTTCATGGCCTCATCTAAGTGGGAAACCTTGTGATTCGCCGGAGTTCAGGCGACCCATTTGCTCGTACCGAAGTGATCAACGTAGATCGTCAGGAAAAGCCAATAATGAAGGTCGTGCTGCGGAGGTGGATCCTCGACACATACTTCTCATTTAGGTAATCAATTCGAGGTGCACCATTATTCGCGAAATGCTAGGGTGCTGGGATAGCTTCGCGTTGTATGATAGCAATGCCACACATTGGCAACAACTTCGTCTCCTCATCCAGTTATATAAACCGTCTAGTCCAGGTACTTCATAGCCGCTGGCCACTTGCTTAATTCTGTCCCATAGAAAAATAGCATTGACTGTTTACTCACCATCTGCGTCCCATTGCCCACCGTTATCGAACTGTCGCTGTTATCGGCACACAAATTTAAAGTCAACAAACGAGGACGATCATAACCATGCCGAATTCATCCTGTCCACTACCCAAAAATTGGGAGCAATATGTGCTGGCACCGGAAAAGGTTGTAGGACCATTCACAACCCAGAATCTGTTGTTTGTTATCGCCATAATTTGTGCTGGTATCACTATAGCAATCTCGTTCTTCCTCATTATGAAACACCTTCACCGATATACCGAGCCGAATCAGCAAAGACAGGTAATCCGCATCATCTTTACTCCTGTCGTCTTTTCAGTCTTTTCGGCGCTATCGATCCTCAACTATAAGGTCGCCATGTACCTGCAACCTCTGATCGCTCTATACGAAACCTTCGCATTAGCAGCCTTGTTCTTGCTGTACGTCGAATACGTGGCACCAGATGAACATACGCGGATGTCATATTTCGCAACATTGGAAAATCGCAAGCCGAAAGGAACGATGTTCAAACGCAAAGGCTACGAGGTCATTCCCGGCGGTAGCCAGAGTTGGTACCGATTAATATACTGCGCCGTCTTCCTTTATGTGAACATTGACATCATTTTGACGATCGTGCAAGAAATCACTCAAGCTTTGGGCACCTACTGTGAGGCGTCGTTCAATCCAAAGTTCGCTCACATCTGGGTCTTATTGATCACAAACGTTGCTCTCGGCTGGGCAATCACCGCAATCGTCAAGTTCTATTTCCGTATGAAGAGCGAGCCAGAATTCGCTGAGCATAAACCAGGTCTCAAAATACTCAGCTTCAAGCTCATTGTTGGTATCAACTTTCTACAGGAAATCATTTTCGACATCCTTATCTCCACTGAAACAGTTGTGGGTTCGCACCAAGTCACTGGGTACGATATCAAGTATGGTATCCCAGCGACACTGGTTGCATTCGAGCAGATTTTATTCGCAGTCTTTTTCCACTACTCTTTCAGATCCCGGGAGTACCATGAAACAATGAAGGAAGATCTCGTCTCTCCTCGTTTGGGCACATTCCGAGCTGCTGCTCATGCCTTTAATCCCACCGATCTTCTCAAAGGCATGTTTGGGTCTATCAAATTGCTCGCAGCCGGTGTCAGACCGTTTGAACCCAGAGACAATAGCAACCGCAGGGACCGACGAAGAGCACGTATGGGACGAGGTGATAACAGCACATCACATCTTGAGCCGTTCACATATAAACAGTCACAAATGGGAGAAGTGAGTCCATATCCAACAGGACCGGCAGGGGTTACTGTCACTGCGCCTCAAGAAACAGGCTACTCGAATGCATATGGAGGAGCAGGATACGATCAATCTGCCTATCCTCAGCAAGTCGGCTATGCTGAGCCACCGAGAGGTCGACAGTCGCCTCCGGACTATGAGATGACTGGTCACGAGAGTCAAAGACTGCATCCAGGCGGCTACGCCAGGACGCATTCAAGAGACTCTAGCATTGATGGTGGTGACGCTAGAAGTGCAAGGCCTATGGTGTAACTCTAGGGCATTTTGATGTTATCTTCAGCATAGACGCAGGACAATACTACCATTCTGGTGATTTGTAGAAGTGGCTGGCACAAAATCTTATTTTTGGTTATCCTTCAATTCCTTTCACCCCTTTATCATCCGTCACCATCTTCGCAGCATTGAACTTCTCACTTGTTGGCAGTTCAATATGCAAATTGTTCACCACAGCCACACCAAAGCTGACTTCACCTTCACTCACCAGCTCCAAAACATGCCCACCTACCTTCCTTTCCTGATCAATGAAATGCATATGCTCTCCAGCTACCATAAACCCTTGCCAAGCAGCTGGTGTTCTGAACCCCACAATCGTGCCTTCGATCGACTCATAGTCCTGAACAGCCTGCTTGCTTCCCAACTCAGCCAACGGCTGGTCCTCGTACTCCTGACCCCTTACCGTCCGTGACTTCAAACTCTTAAACCTCCCATCAATCCTATAGCTCATGAACAGATTCGCGGCATGGCCGTCGAAATCTTCAAGCACTTTATCAACGTCATCCTTGGTTTTCAGCTTTGTGCTTATCGTCTGCTGTGGCTGGAAGTTCGTTGCAACCGCGTATGGGAGCTGCTCATCTGGCCCCGCCGTTCGGATTTCACCGGATGCTTGAAGCTGATAGACTTTGCCGTCGAGGAGAATTAGCTCGCCTTGGATCTTGGTGAAGGTGCCGATGCCCTGATTACCACGGTGCCTGAATTGAGAGACAGTTATGCCACTGTCCGCCACGCCGGCCATTAGGGCGTTGATGATGGAGTACTGGTAGATATGGTTAGGCTCCATAGTGATTGGTTGGAAAAAGTAAGAGAGGCTAGAAAGTGTTTAGTGATGTGGCTGGGTTAGGAGGTGGCGCTGCAGAGAAAGCTCGGTGCTCAACACTATATGCGAGTTTCACGGCGCCAGAAGTCTGAGTTGATTTCGCAATGGTTTTACTTATGATGCCCTTCTACTATCCGTATGCACATGCTTAAAGGACAGTTGCATGCATCTTCATGCATACTCATCCCACAATGACGCAATAATGACCCGAAGCTGCAACTGGACCTGCATTCCCGGTGAGCTGAGCGGTTTGTCTGACCCCACTAACATCTCGTGAGGATGCAACGAAAAGAGACAATCTGACATAATAGTCATGTTTGCTTAGGTTATTGTGATCATACCACGCCGGGAAAACACGCCACGGATTGATTTCGAGCATTAACTATTGTTTAGGAAGCCCGACGCAACGACTTCTCCTGCTCAAGACAAAGCCCGCAATAGATCTTGAAGATGGGCGACCACAATGTTTCGAAGATCATCGTTGAAAGCATCTACAATGCCGGCGTACGAGTCGTGTTTGGTATTCCAGGAGCGAAGATCGATTCAATTTTCGACACATTGTCGGATCATCCAGAGATCAAGCTTATCGTTTGCAGGCACGAACAGAATGCTGCCATGATGGCAGCAGCACATGGTCGCATCACAGGTATTCCCGGTGTTTGCATAGCTACGTCAGGCCCTGGAGCATCAAACTTGGCTACTGGTCTCGTCACCGCCACCACTGAAGGTGATCCTGTTGTGGCTTTGATAGGATCAGTACCACGGAACATGAACACACACAGAACCCATCAATCTATGAAGGCGCTTGAAATTCTTGGCCCGACAAGCAAAGCAGCCATCAGTATTGATGTCGAGGATCAAGCAGCCGAAGTGATCCTCTCAGCTTTCCGAGCTGCTAACAGCTATCCCAAAGGAGCAGCTGTCGTCTCGCTGCCCCAAGACGTTGCCAAAGCCAACAGCAAGTTTCCTGCCTTCGAAGCACAAGCATTCATCTCCCCACGTTTCGGCACAGCTGCCCCAGAGCAAGCTCAAAAAGTCCTAGAAATGATCAAATCTGCCAAAATGCCCGTCCTGTTTCTTGGCGCCCGAGCCTCAAGCCCTATAGTGGTCAATGCAGTTCGCAACCTCCTCTCCAAGTTTCCCATCCCAACTGTCGAAACGTTTCAGGCCGCCGGCGCGGTCTCAAAAGAGCTTGTTCATCTTTTCTACGGCCGCGTCGGTCTCTTCCGTAATCAAGCAGGCGATAAGCTCCTCAGCAAATCCGACCTCATTCTCGCGGTCGGCTACGACCCTGTTGAGTATGACACCTTCATCTGGAACCCCACTGGTGCGCGACGTATAGTGCACATTGATTACCAGCCCTCCGACTATGGCGTCACCTATCACCCCATTGCCGAATTGCTAGGTAGCGTCGCCGAGAACCTCAATTTCCTCGCTAACAACATTGCATCTGGCGCTGTCAAGGATCAGACCGATTTTCTGCAGAATCTGACGAAGGAGTACTACTCATGGCAGTCGCTCCCGACCGCATCTCGGTTTACCGAGGATAAGCCAGTGCACCCTCTGACTTTCATTACAGAGCTACAAAAACGTCTCAGCAAGGATACTACAGTATCTGTTGATGTGGGCACAGTGTACATATATATGATGCGATGCTTCTTCGCGTACGAGCCGCGACGCCTTCTCTGCTCGGATGGGCAGCAGACACTCGGCGTTGGACTTCCTTTTGCGATTGCTGCATCACTAACCCAAGATCCGCCTTGCTCCCAGAAAGTCGTCAGCATGTCTGGTGATGGCGGTTTCATGTTCTCGTCCAACGAACTCGTTACGGCTGTGCAGCAGAAGTGTAACATTACGCACTTCATCTGGAATGATAGCTCATACAACATGGTGGAGTTTCAGGAGGAGATGAAATATGGACGGAGTTCGGGCGTTAAGCTAGGAGGCATTGACTTTGCAAAATATGCAGAGAGTTTTGGTGCAAGAGGGTACCGTGTTGAAAATGGTGCAGAGCTGACGAAAATTATGGACGAGGCGCTGGGTTTTGAGGGTGTAAGTTTGGTTGATGTGAGAATTGATTATAGTGAGGCCGGCAAGCTTGCCGGAGACGTGATCGCGGAAGGATGGAATTAGTAGTTTGAACAACATGAGAAATAGAGCTAAAGCAAACTAGAGTTTGAATTTCCCTATCACAAGCTGCTGTCTAAAGTCTTCTATCCGCTGCGGCAACCGCTGTCCCCATTGCCGCTTGAGAGCTATGGAAGGTGCGAATACTGCCGGCTCTGCGAATCTTAGGAACTGCGTAAAGAGTTTCAGGTACCCAAGTAACTCCCTTCTACTGAAGAAGCTCTACTGAAGAGAGCAGAAAACCAGTTCTTGCTAGTTCCTGTGCTCGCCAGTAACCCCAAGCGCTATCGATGATCATAGTGTCAAGGCCCTGAAGGAGGCTCTGTCTTGCCGTGTCATTGCCCTGGTCGGCGGTTTAGACGAAGACTGAGCCAGAAACCAAAAGGTTCGACAGACGGCTGGTTAGCTCCATTTAGGATATGGCTTTTTGATAAATTCTGAGTGCTTGACTGACTGTAGCAGAAGATACCTAATAGGTTTGCCAAAAGCTAACAAGAAAAATGAAGGAGACCGGCAAATTCTGCGGTTGTAGAGGTTTGAGGAAGAAGCTGGAATAAGCAAGAATTCCAAGTCCACGTGGCTAAAATCACGTTGATTACTGAGACGTACATCGCATGCCAACCCCCGCCAATTTTCTAACATTCCCATGCTGGGTTTAGAGCGGCTTGGTGCTGTTCTCGGAGAGCCGCGTTGTTTGTCCTTCATTCCACGAGGATACCCATCATGCAGCTGCTGTATGCGAATCATCGCACTTGTAGCCACACTGCAATCCACAACAACGTGCATCTTGCTCCCATCGAAAAATTTGGAAAGAGTTAAGTTCTTGGCTGCTACTGAACGTCTAAACGTACGTCATTTGCCAAGATCGGCTAAGACACCGGTCTTTTCTGTGATTTCATGCGACTCACGACTTTTAAAGTGCAGCAATGCCCATCATTCTCGACATGCGCTTGCCAAACATATTTTTAACCCAAGATTACCTATCAGATGTCCAGTGATGGGGTGTTGCAGGATCATCTCAATGGACACAGTGGTGTCATTCTTGCTGTCTTCATCATCGTGTCAGCATTCGTCATCTGGCCGCTGCATATCCCTTTGCCAACAGCCATTCAACAACCATTTTTGAAGACATTGAGGGCTTGTAGAATTGTTGGCAGTCGCGACTATAACAGTTTATCTTCGAAGCGGCTCTGTTTTCCCCTCTCACTTGAGACAGCGCCCGTTATTGGAGTAATCTTACTCCTTGCCACAACAACAATACACGGGAGCACGATTAGACTTGGTGTTAAGGGTGATGAGAACGTCAAGCCATACGATGTGCTTGTGCTGTTTATCTCTTTAGCATACATATCGATTGCCCTTGATGGCACTGGTGCCCTGGAAGCGATTGCCTTTTGGGTTTCAAAGCGCGGAGGCAGTTCTGGCATACGCCTATTCACATATCTTTATGCCTTCTTCCTCGGTGTAGGGTGCATTGTCGGCAACGATCCATTGATCCTGTCAGGCACTCCTTTTCTTGCCTATTTGACACACCACACCGGGATTGAGCCAACAGCATGGGTGTTTAGCGAGTTCATGGCAGCAAACACTGCCTCCGCCGTCTTAGTATCGTCGAACCCAACCAATATTCTGATCACTGGCAGTTTCAACCTTAATTATCTCACTGATTTCACGAAGTGGACTGTCTTACCCTCAATCATTCCTGCCTTGCTCAACTATCCTCTGTTACTGGCAATGTTCTGGAAGCGCATTCCTCAAACTCTCACCCCAGTTGAAGATAACCCGTGGTCCAGATTGCGAGACCCAACCGGGGCAGTCTTCTTCAGCGTTCTTATGGTTGTTACAGTCACAGTCTTAGTTGGCACAAGTTTCGTACCAGGGCACAGTGTAGAAGTATGGATGGTAACAGCTCCAGCAGGCATCCTTGCGTTTGCATTCGACCTCGGTAGCGATTGGTGGCACCACAAACGACGTAAATCGATTCAACAGAGTGGCTTCTCCGACGATGCTGCTGAAATGCGACCCATCGACCGCACTGGCTCTCGAACATCCAGAATGTCAAATCGAGGAAGGCAAAGCAGCGTGAAGCAAGACAAACCTCCACCGACCAATGGAGAGGTATTGAGAGCCGCAGATGAGCCCACCTCACCACCTCTCTCTGCGAAAATATCCAACACCGATACACGAAACGAGCCAGTCACACTCTTTTCCCTCCTCCGCTCCTTCAGTAAACGCTTTCCCGGCACAGTCCTCACAACAAGCCGGCTGCCAATCCCCCTTCTACCATTCGCAATCTGTGAGTTCATCCTCGTTCGTGGCCTTGCTCAACGCGGCTGGATTACAGTCTTCGCTCATGGTTTTGCCAATGCTTGCAAAACTCCTCTTCAAACGGTTTTCTTCTTTGGCTTCGTCTCAGCAGCATTTCTATGTCCACTCGCTGGCACAAACATTGGTGCTACCATCATCCTTGTTGAAATACTTCGAGATCCGGCTTTCTCCAATTCCGTTGCTGTGAAAAACGATCAGCGTGTAATGTTAGCAGCAATCTATGCGACAGCAATGGGAAGTAATCTGGGCGCGTTCAGCTACACTTTCGCAGGAAGCTTGGCAGGGCTGTTGTGGAGAGGGCTGTTAGCGGATAAGGGGGTGCATATCAGTCAGTTTAGGTTTGCTGCCGTCAACTTCTTACCACTAGTGGTGCAGACCACTGTTGCATGCGCTATCATTTATGGGCAATTATTCTGGTTCAGCTGAGGTGTCACTGATAGCCATTTCCCTAGCATCTTTAATCATCACTCGAAACCTTGCAGAAATGTATCCCTTCCCTCATGTTCTATAGCATGCTATATTGTGTCATGACCCCGAATCCCCTAGTGAAATGTCTTTGCCTTGCGAAATCTGCATATGATTTAAACTAGACGATACCGCTATATCTGCTTCTGTCTGTTACCTTCATGTCATGAGCCGTACAGCCGGCATTGGAGAGTGGTATCAACAGTAGACCAATCTTAACTGGACAAGACTGTTCCCATAATGAGAAAACAGGTTGAGTATAGTTGTCATGAATCTCAGGA